>JAVCKZ010030784.1:0-19465 GCA_034780755.1 Lepetodrilus elevatus | reverse complement strand
GCTGCGAGACAAATGCGTCCCAAAGAGGGACCAGTCTGCCGAAATCAGCTGTGCTGGAAGGCGACTGTCAAAGCATTAAAATACACACACACACACACACACACACACACACACACACACACACACACACACACAATAAGGGAACGCATAATGGTAACACTTTTAGTAAAGGCAAATTCAAAGTGCCACTGTTGAACAATCCAATAAGACACGTGCATGCACTTTCCGCTTGGGTTGAACATTTCATTACAATTAATTTCTCACGTTTTGAGAAATACCAATTTATGTGTTCGCGTTTGAATGTGTACCATATATGAATATCAATATCGTTCCCTTATTTTCTGACGGTAGTATTTATAGTACCTCTGCGAAATAAATTGAAACATTCGACGGCAATGGCAAACACTGAGAAACTTCTTAAAACTGTCGATGACAATGTCAATGACAAACATGCAATGAGTCAATAAGCAGTAAACTAAATACATGTATTACCTCTGAAAAATGCTTATTGAAACTAATAGTAAAACAATGGACGGCAATGACAAACAAAGAGTCATTTCTTATACCTGTCGATGACAATGACAAACATGCAACGAGTACATTATTAACAGGCAATGGCAGTGAACTAAATACATGTAGTACATCTGTAAAACGCTTAATGTAAATGGGAACTATACATAATACTCGATTAAAACAGTCGACGGCAATATGGCAAGCAAATATATTTAGTTTCTTAAAACAGTCAAATGACAATGACAACTATAGGCCTATATAGTCCCTCTGCAAAACGACAATGGAAACGAATACTAGTAGTACCTCTTCAGAACAATCGGTGGCAATGACAACTATAATATGTAACTTCCCTCTTCAAAATAGTTGGTGGCGATGACAAACAAAGAATTCCTCTTTAAAACAATCGATGACAGTGTTAAGAACCTTTAAAACAGTCGATGATAATGACAATTAAGCATACTTCTTTTATGAAGTCGATGGCAGCACATGGACGAATTGGCATGCATATATCTGATTCTAATATACTCTTACTGCGTGTTTGTTGAATTGGTGATGTTTTCATAAATGGATGTGCATTAATGACGGAACTTCTGAAAAGGTTGAAGCACTCAAACTAGATTTAACATTGATCCCTACGGACGTTTGCTAAGTCTTCTGATATTCGTGATTACGATGCATTTTAAAATGAATGAATTAGCAGCAATGCGAGGGCAACCAAGTGAAAGTTTGTACGCATTTGACTTTCCTAACGTTTTGTTCCGCCGTTAAGACATTTTCTTGCCTGATGCGTGACATTGAAAACATGTTTGTATTGTCCGGGTTTTCAAGAGATCTAGTGATGCAAGAACTTGAAAGAGTTCTATATATTTTTAATAGACATTGCGATCCGACTGTTTCATCATGTTCCAAGGCAGAACAAAAGTAGACGTTTCGCGGGAATTATGTAAAACTTCATGTTGATTGTTTCCGCCAAGATGGGCCAAGAAAGTTGTATAGGAAATATGCAATACGACGACTCATATCAGCCTCAGGTGCTTGGATGATAGATGCGCATAAGCGTGTACCTGTTGGAATAAGAGCTAGAATTGAACTGAAATATGTAATATGTTTAGGAATTCAGCAGTTGTAATATAAGTAAAACATACTTTTACATTTCACAGGGAATTATTGTAAAGTGACACTGGTGTCTACTTTGCATGTTACCTATGTACGCACAAGTTTGCGTGTGTGTGCACAATTTCGACTTGCGCGTGTGTATATGTGTGCGTATATGTAGTGTGTGTGGGCGTGTGCGTATGTACTCTGTGTGTGTACTGTGTGTGTGTGTGTGTGTGTGTGTGTGTGTGTGTGTGTGTACACATGTGTGTGTTCGCTGTAAAGTAGTATCTTATACCTTGGTTTTATTATGTTCAATTTGTTATGTTTTTATTATGTTCAATGCACACACTCCCTCAAAAGTAGAGCTACGGGATGAGAAACGCACTAGCAACTACAGACGGCCTAATGACTTGGATGCGCGAGACAACATCGTTTATGTGAAGGTGGCCTAATTGAACACGCGTGATTTTCTCTGAGATCGATGCCTATTGTCCTTGGTACCCTAGACTACCCGGATGACACCAACAACAGCGCATCAAATCTGCGCATTTAGGCAGCAGGTGAAACGTGACCTGCGGATGTTACCCGTACTGAGAAACATCTCCGTCCATGTTCAGGGAGAAAGTACGATACAACTCGTGAACACTGAAAATGGTAAGTTTTCAAGCAGAATATCTTTCCACACATTACATTTCATATACTTTTATGTACATTTTCTTCATATTTTTATTTTATTTATGGGTTTTTTAAAGTTGGGTTTAGAGCCGCTTTCAAAATTCTTTCACATAATTTACCACGGCTTGTCCGTTTAGGGCAGTTGGAAACCTCCAACATCCGTAGCGCTGAATGTTGCATAAAATACTGACGGTGCATCATACCTTATCACTCATTCTCACTAATGAGGTACAATTGGGTATCAGGAATTGAGCAAAATTAAATCACATATTAAGTTATTTTTGTCTTGGCTAAAATATTATTCTAGATGTATATTGGGTATCAGGAATTGAGCAACCTGTAAAAGTTTAAATAGTACCATTTAAAGGGATTTATTTTTAGAGGTCTTCAAACAATGATTTGATTGTGCAGACATAAATCTGTGTTTTTATCAGTTTTACTTTAAATAGTGGCTAGATGAAGTGAAAGGATCCAGGGGTGGATTTTGTCTTTCAATGGGTATTATTTAATTTTTGTCTGGCTAGTTATTTATATGCTGCAATAACGTATGTATCGATAACGATATACTGTTCTGTGCAAATAATAGGAAACTATTTAGTTATAAAGTATGTATCACACGAAATTCACGCTTCCAATCATACTCGAATTATCACTCGTGTCTCCGAGAGAGAGAGAGAGAGAGAGAGAGACAGAGACAGAGATTGTTTATTTAAGTCACATCCAGTGTATACATACTATATTACTAGTACATAATTAAATATTCATAAAATATACATTGGCCACTCATTGAGTTACGAGAGACTGATTTAAATACATATAAAATAATATAAACATTACAATACACTAATTTGTAATATTTCTACGCTGAAACATTTGAAATATACAGCTTGCTAAAATACTTTGAATAGAATCACATTGCATAATATATATTTGACGAGGAGAGATTTGTAAAATATTCAGGGATAAATTGGTTGTTAAATATATTAAAACGTATATCAGTGTACATAGGACAGTCAATTAAGAAATGCGTTTCATTTTCTATACAATTATGACAAAATGTACATGTCAGTATAACGCGAAATGGCTACATTGGTGGGGAAGGACTAAACTAGACTAGCGGCAATCAGCGAGTGTGGCTGCGTACGGTTAATTGGAGCTACTCCAAAGATAAAGCCATACAATCCGTTATCCATGATTCCATAGCAAAATATGATATCAAATAATTGATTTATTAACTTTTACCGTCATATTTGGAATTTAGCAGTATTTATTTTAGCACTGACCCGATGGCCCGTATGTTAAAGGCATACTATCACAGTTGATTGACCTGTATAGAGTCATTCTCACTAATGAGGTACATTTAATGTCGCCATCGAAGTACAGAAAATGCTGATAAGTATTTGCCTATTATTCGTTTCTAAAATGAAGTTTGTATCTAGGGCTACGTCGCCCCTCTGCATAAAATAATACTTAGTTAAAATATTTGGTGATCGTTATATAAACAGATTTTTTATTACTGGTGCAATATTTTTCATTTTTTATATTTGTGTAGATCAAATGAATTAAGAAAATAGATTTTTGTTTTGTTTTTGTTTTTCATTCTATGAAGTATTTACCGAGATAATCTACGAAATAGAAACAGAACACTCAATGCATTTCATGCCAAACTGTAGTAAGACGTACAGGAACCTCGTCCAGTGAGATCATTACTTGTGTGTGACTACTGACTTGCAATTGGGAGGTAATGAGACCAGGCCCCGAGATTACGAAACATTTTCTAAGTACGATTTCATGCTCAACTCAAATGTTTGGGTCACAAATCGCCATTTAAAGTCTGAGCTGTAGCATGAACATTTCTGAGGTATTGTCTAGGTTCATTGTTTTGTATTGAAGCAGCCTGACTCTAACGTTAGATATATTTTTTGTGTTTACGATTTCATAATTAAACTAAATTTTGTATGGGTATTTTTTACCAAAACGAGCGTAATATCGTATTTTAAAAAATAATTTACCCTCAGAGACAGATATTTTGAAAATTTGTTCAGTTAATTTGAGTTTTACTTTCATAACTGTTCTGTTCAATTAGATTAATGTGTGTTGCATGATTCTCCAATTGTAGTTCATAATAGCTGAAAATATTAGGCTACCAACTTATTGCAAGCTCAGAGTTGTGTGGTAGAAACACCTCGCATGATTTACTACAGGATATGAATATAACATTGTGTTCATCCCCAGCATCAAATGGCCATTTCTTAATGGTATTCCACGATTCCACGTTTCCACGTTTTATGGTCTTTTAACCCATGGAATAATTGGAGAGTACTGCACAACACCTTCCTGAAAACCAGTTTTGTTTCCACGGCAACCATCCACATTGGTGGTCTGCTGTATTCGTCCAGACTGCTGGTCACAGGATCATGTGGCGGAATGAATATGTTGTCCCCCCGCCCCCTCAAACATCTGGATTCCATCTGTATATGTTCGAAATTTGTACTTTTAGAAATTTGTGTCCATTTTTGTTTTTCTTTCGCAGGACTTGTATCGAAAAAATTTCTAAACTTCCAGAGATTAATGACCATTTTTGTTTCTCGATTGCAATTTGCAGGAGATATTTTGAAAAAAATTCATCCTTCCAGAAATTGATGTCGTTGTTTGTTGTTGTGTTGCAGGAGTTGTTGACGCGGACGTCGCTGGAGACTCACAAGCTAGACCTGATGGCGGAGATCTCCAGTCTCAAGATTCGGCTGGCCACGGCTGACAAGGACCGACGCGAGCTGGACGACCGACTACGTTCCGCGCAGGTGAGGAGTAGAACTCTGTCCCGTCAAAACCCAATCCTCAAATCTGACATTCACACACCCAATCCCCAAATCTGACGTCATTCACACACCCAATCCCCAAATCTGACGTCATAATAATCTTGCAGCACTTATTTTGTTTTAATTGACGTTATTGCGGTTTACTTTGCTCGTAATCAGATTGTTGGTTTTTCATTAGGACAAAACCTGCAATACTAGTAGCACTGAGTATTGCAGTAAGCATGCGAGCACTAGTTGGTACTGACAAACCAATTTCTTGTTTAGCGTCGTCAACAATCGTAGTACGCGAATCAGCTTAATTATTATTGCTACTTTTTGTGTTATATATGAATAGATAGGGAAGGAGTGGGGATAAAATATATCTCGAGTTATCTCCCTTTGTTCGTGTACATCCGTGGTGGTTCGTGGGTCTTACAAAAGCACTTTGTTGTTGATGGTTCGCTTGACATTATCATGTCACAGAACTACAGCAGAAAATGTAGGTAAACGCCCGAACAGTCTACCGCTCTTAATGGGGAAGTAGAAACAACTGTATGGGTTTTTTCGTCTGGTGTAAACATGTTCGAAGGTCACGTTCTGGAAAGGTCATCAGTCGGGAGAGGTTGTCTGGGAGATACTCAAGTGTTGCCAGTCCGAGATGTTTACCATTCCGAGTTCTGTTCCATGCCTCGCCAGTTATGAGACTGGTGGTACCGTGACTTGTGCGTGGGCAGCTGGTAGCGCAGTGGTAGAATGGTGGACGGGAGCCAAAGGTCCCGAGTTCAAATCCCATCCCAGGAACTCGGCATCAAAGTTACCATCGTGACGTGATATTGATATTGATATTGATATTGATGCGCTGTCTGTAGAGTGGCAATGCAGTTATCATCCTTGGTCTGTCGGTACCTCCCAGTGCTCACAGGTTTACTGCAACATTCAGTGCTATGGATGTCGCAGGGTTTTTCCTGCGACGTTAAACATTAATTCAATCCTGCCATAAACTGACAATTCGTGGTATGAATAAAATAATTTTGGAAACGGCTCTAAACTCTTTAACACAATATGAATCGACCTATGTTATTGAAATTAAGAATATGACTTCTTCTTGCATATGTTTCCGTTTCCAAATTTAGGACTTGTTGGCATATGTACACATGCACAGACACACACACTCACATGCACAGACACACACTCACATGCACAGACACACACACATACACACACACACACACACACACACAAATACACACACACACAAACACACATGCACAGACACACACTAATCTCGCTATCCAGGAAGCAGTATAATGACATGGTATTAACCCCATCGGGATCATAATGCGCTGTCATGTCCAGTATAATCCCGCAATGGTTATTCCGAGACGTCAGCAATTCCAGACTCATGTCGCCCAACCAGCCAGACACGTCCTGGCGCTATACATGAACCAAATCTTCCGGCTTCCCATCAGGGATTATGTCCTCGATGTTTATCACCTTCGTGGTCAACCCTCTCTTATGCTGAAGGCAACCGGAGATGCCCTACATGGCTGCACATGTGCATAATCCAGCAGGAAGAGGGTTAATCCTGGGTACGAGGCGAGTCCTCGTCCAGTGATATTCCTGGAACTGGACGCGAGTTAGGAGCGGAAACATCCACAGATTTTCTCCACTTCCTATAAACCACTGGCGAATCTGTATCGACGAGAGTTCACTGACTTGTAGGTCGTGGATAAACGCAATTCTTTTTAAAAATCCGAGGTCTCCGTTTATGTGTCTTCATAATGACCTACAATTTCACATTTGGCAACCTGAAGACATCTTGAAATTCAGGAAGTAAATATGATGAGAGAGAGAATAAACACATCTAGTTTGCAGATCATCTTAACCCTCTCCCTGCTGAAGGCGACTTAAGTTACCCAATCACGTGCAGAAATAGAACACTTTGATTTTATTCAGCAGGGAGATGGTTAACAATTGCAAACTTAATATGCCTTGAAAATTGGATGTCCCTATTTTATTTTATCCACTAGTTTTGTTGCTGTGAAATTTCAATAAAATAGAATAAAATATTTCATCGATAAAATCTGTAAAATTGATTGCAATGCAAACCCATATTGATAACTTGAAGTATTACCATATACAAGGATGCAATGAAAAGATAGAACTAAATATGGGAAGCCTTTACGGTTCAATGCATATAATGCCAGTTCCTTTAATTGCTCACCGCTGTCATACACTGCCACCCATGACCTCCATGTTGTAAAGTAAGATCATATATGCAATGAAGGATTGACTGGAATATTTGTTGCGTTCATCGAGGTATGAACGTAAAAACCCATGTGCAAACTATGAATCCGCGAAGCGGTTCGTACAAAAGTTTGCACATATAAATATATAACATAAAATAACAAATTGGGTGGAAATTATTTGACTTAATAGTCTGACATAATGCATCAATGATTTTAATCTACATTTTAGAAGCGGCGCATTGATATTTTGCCGATGTTAAGTATAGATGACGTCATATATAACGTGATGTCACAATGCCACCTAAGAAAAGGGGGTAGTCATGATTTGAAACTGGGATAGCGAGAATTAAATCATTTCTTTTTTTTTCTTTATCTTATTTAATTGTTTTCCTTTTTTAAATTTGTTATTAAGTGTTTTGTCTTTCTAATTTTGTCATTCTTTTTGTTCTATTTTCCCCCGTTTTTTTCTTCTTCTTCCTTTAATCTCTATTTGTTTTCTTCTTTATTTTGTAATTAAGGGGGCGAGGGGGGGTCTTCCCTAATTGTTAGATGTATCATGTTGTCACTTTCCTCAATGTTAACACAAACATGTTTCTGTGTTTCCAGAGGCAGATCGCAGAGCTCCAAGCCAAGAATACAATAAAAGATGCCGAGATCTCCGACCTGCGCTCACATATGGGAAGGAATGGAACAGTTATCTCCCCTGAATCAACAGGTAGGTTATCCCCCCTGAACCAACAGGTCTACTAGGTTTGTGTTTTGTCCTCGAGGCACAGATCCAGATGTTGATAGGGTAAAATGTTCATATTTTGTTAAGGATTTAAAAAACAAAACTTTTTTACTTTACATGTTATTTGGTATTCACGTAGTGACGTAATGCATTACATTATTGTCAAGAATTTTTTTTTAAATGTTTTGTTTTGTCCTACGCAGGCTTTTGTTGACTGTTCATTCGAAGATGATATTTCCACAATTTTATTAAATATTTATCGTGTTTATATTGAAAGGTATATTCAACAGAACGATGGACTTTTTATTGTTAAATTTTCTCAATATGTTCTGCGAGTTGTAATTGTGCATCTAACACGCGCTTAAGTCCAACTGTGGTAGTGTGTGTTTGTCCTATGTCGTACCTTTGCATGAGTGGGTCGATGCTAACAGTAACATTATATTAGTATACTTATTGAATGGCTAACATTATGATTTGACTGTCCTATGTAAATCTGGAGCAGATGGGAATTGGGGGGTGGGTGGAGGGGGGGTGGGGGATGGTGATTTCAAGAGTTCCCACCCAAGGGGACCCAACAGCTTATGACCATTCTGATTGGTCAGGTTTTATCGTTATTGCGGTAACCTTGGTAGATGACAGTTGGTCCCAGGCCCTCGTTTGTCGCCCTAGTTATAACTTAGCTAAGCATGCAGATGACGAGGAGTTTGGTCCCGCGGGGTTGATAGAGAACGCTATTGACCAAGGCCCGACTGTCATAGGTGTTAAACAATGCTACACTACACGTATGGATAATTGAAAATATGTGCGCTCAGATTTTGTTGTTTTCCCACGGGCTTGGTAGAAAAAGTGCTATAATGCTATCTTGTCATCGACCACTATAATGGTTTTCCGTGTACTTTTCTGTTGGATGACGGATTTGGGATCTATTTTGAGTATTAGCATAGTTTCAAATAACTATATTAATTAAATCTTGACTGCTTTTAATGGATTTCATGTTATTGTCATATTTGTCTCTTATAGATTGGATGTTGTCAAGAGTGTATTTATAACAAAAAATGAATTCATATGGTTCAAACCTCCTCCCAACGTGCTTTTTAAGTGTACTGTTCTAACCATTGTTCATGCATGTTCCAGTTGTTAACCCTCTCCATGCTGAAGGCAACCAGAGATGCCCTAACAAGCTGTAGCTGTGCATAATCCAGCAGGGAGAGGGTTAATGTTGTCAGAGCGTTTTTTAATAGAATAATGACATGTTCTACATGCATTTCTCATCATTCTGTGATAATGTTTTCACCTGAATGTAATGGCGACCCATCTTTTGTGGACATATTGACCTACCGTATTCCTCAAATACCATTGATGATTTTAACTATCAACGCTAACTTTGTTCGTGCTCAAAGTTCTATTATTTCCAATTTTCTTAATGTATTTTTATTTTTCGTTTAGCATAATGCTGAGATACCTTTTGCAAATAAATTTCCACATGCTTTATATCTGTTAGAATTTTCAAGTTTGCTAAATTTCTTATCCTAACTGGGCTGTTTCTTGAGTAATCCTGAACTTTTACAAACAATCCTGAATGAGATATTAATTTAACAAATTAGAACTGTATGTAATACAAAAAAAAAATATAATAATAATTAGAGCCGTTATGTGACATGAAATAAATAATAACTGTGTCGTCTGCATGGTGTACATACTAACATTAGATTTTGGTGTATTTTGTCAATTGCAAATCCAATATGGCTGCCAAATGAGTTGACCTCTGCCATTCAGCTTCAGTGTCCTTGACCTTCGCATTTCAGGAGACGTCTCTAGAGACTCGCTTCGTGAGCGAACATTAGATAGACTAAAGCGGAAACGTAAGACGTGTTGCAGTGTTTGGGTTGCCACCGGCACTAACAAACTTGTGCTCCTATAACATAGAGTGACCTCCCCTTACACCCTGGAGTGACATCCCTTGTATACTGAGGGTCACTTTCCCTGTTCCCCGTTCTCTAGAATAGAAAGCGATTGGAGTTGGGTAGATAGATCTATGAGGTACTGCATTGCATGCTTTTTCAGATTCTTGCTGTTCTGGCGCTAGTATTGGTCTTTATCGGCTAGGCAGACTATAAGCAGACTCTCCAAGTTCTTTTTCATTTAACCCTCTCAATGCTGAGGCCACCGGATATGCCCTAAATGATCCATGTAGTGCTATAAATGGAAATTATATTTTTGTTTATTTTTGAAAATGTTACATTTAATATGTTTGATGATTCTCGCCCCAAGATTACGAAACGTTTCTGAGTACGATTTCATACTCAACTCAGAATTTTATTTAAACGTCATGTTTTTTAGCATAGCACGTGAGTTGAGTACAGAAACGTACTCAGAAAAGTTTCGTAATCTCGGGCCTTGTCAAGCTGTTCCTCGCTTTTCAATTAACCCTCTCCTTGCTGGAGGCAACCGCAGATGTCCTAAAGAGCAGCTTCAGTGTCTAATCCAGCAGGGAGAGGGTTAAAATAAACAACATGTATACACGTATAGATATATTTGTATAACTGTTTGTTTGCAATCTAACTACTTACCTCACAGTACCTAGTCAAAACCTTGTCAGCTTGGCTTGTGTATTCAAGTACTGTGTATATCTGCAATTGCTTTCATCCTTCTGTCCGTATCTGATGTTTTATCCTGCCATTTTATTTCAACAGAGATTGTGTTCATATGTATATGTATACAAGGATGATAATTTTCAGCATATTATCAGCTTTTATTATCGTCGCAAATGGGTGAAAGATTCCCGCAGCGACGTTAAACTCCATATTCACTCATTCACAGCTTTTATTATAATTATTGTGTTTTATTTTTTATTTTATATTTTGTTATTATTATTTTTTGTATTAGTATTGTTATTGTTATTTTATTATTATTATTATTTTATTATTAGTATTTTTTATTTTTATTAGTATTTTTATTATTTTTATTATTATTGTTATTGTTATTGTTATTGTTATTTTATTATGTTTTAAATTATATTATGTTATGTTTAATTTTGTGTAACTAAAAGGTAGAGTAATTTCTACTGAAAATTGATTTTCTAATATGTGTGTGTGTGTGTATCAGTAAGCAGACGAACACATTCACGGATACATGGTGTCCATTGTTAGACGTTCAGTTTGAACACAGTGTATTGTACATGTTATGTAATGGATAATAGATGCAATCACTTCCTGTTTCAGAAACGGAGGTGGAGAAGTTGAAGCGAGCGGTGGATTCCTTGATGATTTCAAATGATGATAAAGTAATTTTAATATTATTAATACAGTGCTCCCTCGATATAATGCTGAAGTTGGGGTCCATGACATGCCACCCGCGCTATATAACGAATATAAGTGGGCTCCACCTTGCACCCTGCGTTGTATCCGAATCCGCGTTTATGTCGAGGGAGCACTGTAACTTCAGTTATTAATAAAACATTGTTGCACATGGGTGAAAGATTTCCGCTGTGACGTAAAACACTAATTCATTCACTCATTAGTACAATAATATTTCAAATTCTCTGTTTCATTTTGGAATTCCATCTTTGAATTAAAATATTCTTTTGCAGTCATTTTGATTGACTTTTATTCTGATAACAAAAATATTATAAGTAGTCTGTTTTCTAACTATTAGCGGTTATCATCCTTGGTCTTGTCAGTACCAAGCGCTACGGATGTTGCGGGTTTACTCCTGCCCTAAACTGACAAATTGTGATATGAGTGAACATGAAAGAATCTAGAAAGAGACTGTTATGTAAACCAAAATTTAAATACAATATCTAAATAAATAAATAAATAAATAAACTATTAGCAGACAGAATCTAGTGACACAGTCTCAATGACGATGTGTTGTGTTGCAGGATAGGAAGTTGGACGATATGAAGCGTTTGTTAAAGCGGTACCGACGTGTAGAGGAACTACTCGTCCAAGCCCAAGGTCGTAAAGGTGAGATAACTCACGGTGCTGTCCTGTGGAAGACGGGGGATGGTACATGCCACCAATGGTCATGCCAGTATTACCGTTGTCGTTATTGTGCTTGTAGCCTCGGAATCATTCGTGATAGTCTGTGGTTTGTTTGCAGTGGTGGATGAACTCCTGATAATGGAGGACGACACAAGTTCTACTAGCTCCTCCACCACCCCGTCCGTCGGCGATATCATCCCCATCAGAGATAATCCACATGTGAGTTTGTTAACAGCCTGTCGATTAGTTACGTATGTGCGCACACACACACACACACACACACACACACACACACATGCTAACACATGCAAACACATCGCACATGGGTGAAAGATTCCTGCAGTGATGTTAAAACTATACATAATCATACACACACACATACACACACTACACACTACACACACATGCACACACACACACACACACACACACACACACACACATGCACACACACACACACGCATACACAACATACAACACTACACTACACACTTTGTTAAAATTTCTCCACTCACTTAAGATATATATATTTTTTTTTTAACTTGGCATACACACACACAAACACAAACACCACACATATATTACACCAACTAAACACACACATACCATACACACACACATACACACACATAGACACACACACACACACATATCACTCCCAACACAAACACTCCATACCTGACCCCAAGTCTGAAGAACGATATTCTACTCTGAATTGACCTCCTATCAGATCTCGTGGCGACACAGAAATAACCAGTTATGACAGGAAGCACTTCCGTCTTAATAAGCAGAGATTGAAACACTCCACTAGAGGCACGGCACGGCAAGGACTGATTCGTGTTCATTAATTAGCTGGTGCCCGTTGCACGACGCTCTTGTAGGCTACAACTATTGTAACATCAACGCATTCTATTGTGGCGGGAGCCCAGTTACAACTATTGTAGCGCTACAAGAGCGTCGTGCAACGGGCTTCTGATCAGTAGGATATCAGCCTTCCGCTGAACCAGTTTACGTGAATATCGAGAAATTTGCAAACTTTTAATCAATGCAATAGAAGTGTGTCCCCTCCGTGCTTGCTGTAAATACAGAATAGAACTCGATCTTTGTATGCTGTCTGCACAGTGTCATCCTTGGTCTTTCAGTACCAGCCAGTGCTCGCAGATTTACTGCAACATTCAGTGCTACGGATGTTGCGGGTTTCCTCCTGCCCTAAACTGACAAGTCGCTATATAAGTGAAAGAATCTTGAAAGCGGCACTAAAGCAGCCCATAGACGATCAATATGAATGACAATAATATTGATACATTACTATTGAGGAATGTTTGTTGGTCACCAACAGCATTGCGAAAGTCAAATCTTTGCTTCATTATCACCCACTAACAGTCAATAATGTTGTCAAGTATCCAGTATTGACAATATTATTGCCATTAGTATTGATCTTGTATTGGCCGCTTAAACCCCAATACAATACAAAAATATATGCTTTCAGTGTGTACGTCAGTGTAGTGTCCTTGTTTATATTATCTGCTTAACCCTCTCCCTGCTGGTTTAGGCACAGGTGCTGCTCGTCTCCGGTTGCTTCCAGCATGGAGGTGGTTAATGAATTTACAAAGTAACTGACAAAGTAACTGAAGTGAAGTAACATATCTGTCTTAGGGTTCATCGCAAATGGGTGAAAGATTCCCGCAGCGACGTTAAGCTCCCTAATCACTCGCTCACTGTGCTAGGGTTAAAATGAATACAGTGTAGCAATATTGTATCTATTGTATGTTTGCTGATTTAATAAAAAATAATAAAAATTAAAAATTAAAAACCTTTTTTTTTTAGTTATGTTTTCTGTTAATCCAGTGTAGTTTTATTTTCGTACTTATGAATTTGAAGCGAATGCGGTGTTTACATTGTCTGTGTTGCGGGTGTTTCAGTATGAATACAATGATGGCCGCCACTACCTAGCTTCTCCCAGTGCCACAAGCACCCCAGGTATGTCCGTATTGAAAATAAAAACTAACGAATACCTTAACAAACGTATTGCTTACAAAATGTCATTTTAACAAAAGCCATGAATGAGGGAAATAGTGGCGCTATTTAAAAAAAAACATCACCGCTTATCGGTGAATAAAATGTCATTTTTACATAAGACTGATAAAGTCGACGCAAATGGGTGAAATATTCCCGCTGTGACGAAAAACAGGAATTCCAATCAATCATATATTTTTTAAATAATAATAAAATACAATCATTTTAAAAAGTGAAAAAATATACCTTTTTTGAGGGGAGAGTTGCAAATTAAGTTGTAGTGGTTGACACCGTGTCCTTAGTTCATGCAGGAGACCGCACAGGGACAGGAGACCGCATGGGGACAGGAGACCGCACGGGGACGAATCACATGGGTGGGTACCAGTCGCTGGCACCGAACTCCCGCGAAGTCCTGGGAATGACGCGCTCCAATAGCTGTGAGAATGTCGCGCCCACACAGCAAAAGGTGAGACTCGAATAACTACGCTTTTTTGATAACTTCAATCATTTCTGTGTCAACATTTATGTTGCTAAGATATACCGTAATCGACATATTAAACGCCCTGCTGCAATAAACGTCCCCTTAAACTATTTTAATAAATAATAAAATATCGTACCAAATAATTGACCAACAAGTCTGACAGGTCTAGTCATGTATCTATAACGGACCTGGGTTGACAACAAGGTTAGGTTTGGGGTTGACCACGTTGTTTATTTTGCTTGAGATCCGCCATCTTTGTTATTATCCCAGCATGCCAAAATTACCTCCTTTACAAGAGAAGTCCACTGAAGTTATATTTTACGTATGCTTCTATGAAGCAGACGTATAATATTATAATATACTTCGGTCAAAAGAGCGTGCAACGGTCACCAGGCATGCTGAAATGCTGTGGACTCATGGCGTACTTCTCTGTCCACAGGCCCCGTCAACGAGTAATGGCGTACTTCTCTGTCCACAGGCCCCGTCAACCAGTAAGAAGAAAGGTGGAGGAACTGATACGGTCGGATACGGTACGTTGCCAAAAGAGCGCTTTAGGGAACAGGAAGTGAAGGAAGCCAAGCGCAGTCGAGGTTTTCCGATGTTTGGGAAAACACTTATGCGAATTCGGTCTGGAAAACGGAGCTGTTCTGCGCCAAACTTAGGTGAAACCGTGCTTCAGTTTTAGCATGCTGCATCTACACACCCACCTCTGTCACCCGAAGCATGATCCAGCCAATCGGAGCTCTCCTTTCTCGTGTTACAGCCAATCAGAGCTTTCCCTTCATGTCACAGCCAATCGGAGCTCTCCCTTCATCACAGCCAATTGGAGCTCTCCATGTCGCATCCAATCAGAGCGCTTCCTTTATGTCACAGCAAATCAGAGCTATTTTTTCGTGGCAGGATCAATCTGAGGTATTGCTTTCCAATCGGTGGTCTACATGTCTCGGCCAATCAGAGGTGTCCTTAGTGTCCCAGCTAATCAGAGCTCATCCTTTATGTTTTGACCAATAGAAGGTGTTTAATTTATGTCCCACCCAATCGTAGATCCATCTTGGTTTCTTGGCCAATCAGAGGTGTTTTAGAGTGTCTTGATCAATCAGAGGTCTCACTTCATATCTCAGCCAATCGGATCTCTCCATTTTTGTCACTGCCAATAAGAGCGCTCTTCATCGTTCGGCCAATGAGAGGTCAATTTGTGACCCAGCCAAGCAGAGGTTTCCCTTTGGTCACAGCGCAGCCAATTTGAGATGTTCCTTGGTGTTGCAGCCAATGAGATGTGTCCCGTTCTTTCCTAGCCAATCAGAATGCTTCCTAGCCAATCAGAGCTCTTCCATCATGTCTCGACCAATCAGATGTCTCCATGGGTCCCTTTCTGGCCCAACCAATCGTAGGTGTCCCTTTTTTGTGTCCCAGCCAATCAGATCCTTCCTTTTGTTCCCCAACCAATCATAGGTCTCAACCAGTAGGAGGTATCCCTTCATGGTGCAGCAGCCAATCAGAGAATTCCTTTCATGACAATAGAGGCCCGCTCGTGACATCACTCATTCACAACTGAGGCCAATCTAGACACGACAAAACTTCATCACTATCTTTTTATAACATTTTCTTGGGCATTTTTATTTTTTTTAATTTATTACATTATATTATTATATTTTTTTACTGGTATTTGATGCATCTTTTTTTTAATGGCCATATTGGGATTAAAATAATGAAATTGTAACTTTAATTTGAAGGAAAAGTAAGACGACTGAAAATAAATATTGAATGTGTTTGCCACTGATATAACATTAATTTGTAGAACTAATTTACCCATCTTATTGATTTACTAATAATTATTTATTTATTTCAATATTAACCTTTTTTCTTCTTCCATTATATGCCCATTTGAAATAACTAGAGTGAGCGGATCTATTCATTGGTATCTATGACCAATCGTTGCCTAGCATGACAATTCGACCAGTATGCGTGTGACGTAGATCAGCCGTCACAATAAACTCTTCCCTAGCGTGTGAATCAATAGATGCATTGCCATAGTTACATAGAAGCTGTTCCACGTAGAGGGCGCTCCTAATTCTATACTTAACACTCAGCATACAGGACCTGTCGCATCGCAATAACCTCTAACCGGGCCTCCGTGATTACGAAAAGTTTTGAGTCCATTTTCACGCTCAAGCTCAAATTTTATATTGAGATTTGTGAATTTGAGCATGAATTCGTGCTCAAGCTAATTTCGTAAGCTTGGGGCGTGCTCTAACTTCTAAATATTGTACCTCTTTTACTTGTCTATTCTGTATCTAATATATTTGTGTGTGGACTGTATTTATAACACGTGTGATATGCTATGAAGTAATAATGTATGTGTGATTGATGCAATATTTCTAAAATCATGTATTTATGATTGTTTATATTGAATGTGGTTTGTAAGGTTTTGGAACAAGTGTAAGCGCATTTAGAATTATTTATTGCACCGATTATATATTCACATTAAGATGTATGAATCCATTCTCTCACGGGCATGAATGAACAGTCACGATGTCAAGACTATCTGGAGCACCGCTTTTCACTATTGCAAATTCTTACTCGAATTTTCATTTAATTTTCTCCAAAAAAAATATTCATTGGTATTCTTATGAATTGTGTGTTTTTACTCAGAGAAATATTGCAATTTTGAAAATTAAAATTGGATCTTTTCTTCATTGTTTGAAAGAAAAATAATAATTTATTGTCGAAAGAAAAATAATAATTTATTGTCGAGATATTTCTTAGGTAATAATTGGGTTTAAAACTTGATTACATTTCTTTTCACAAAATCGGATCAACTTGGGGGAAAATGTCAGCGTTTATAATTAACACTGTGTATTGAAATACGGGTAGAACTTGTAGAACTACAATTGTTGACGTTGTTTGACGGCGGTGGTTGATGTTGTAGCCCACACAGAGGTAATGACGGACGATGAAGATGGTCTACATCACTTGGGTCACCACGGGCACTTCGGACACGACAAGAAGAAAACAGGGTTACGCAAGTTGTTTGGAAAGTAAGTGTCCCACCTCTCGGGTCGGTTAGATTTCAGTCGGTTGTCGTCGCACATTTGGTGAAATATTCCGGCCGGGATGTAGTGCAACGATTCAAAGTAATATTGTAATTTCATACCGTCAAAAATACGGGAACGCATTACGATAGATTTGAATTTCATTCAAAGGGAGATGACTGTTTTATTGCTTCAGGTTAAAGCGCAGCAGTTCCCAGGACTTTGACGGCGACCGTGATGGGGAGTTCCGCCGCGGGGGCGTGCGAGCGACCGCCACCGCCAGACTTGGTTGGTCTAAGGACCTCAAAGCCAACTCGTGAG
Source organism: Lepetodrilus elevatus (assembly GCA_034780755.1). NCBI lineage: Eukaryota > Metazoa > Mollusca > Gastropoda > Lepetellida > Lepetodrilidae > Lepetodrilus > Lepetodrilus elevatus. The sequence goes on along the minus strand of JAVCKZ010030784.1, from coordinate 1,569 downwards.
TACTACACTATTAGTTTTACACTGGCCTTATTTCTATGAGATACTTGCCATAGAGCACGCTCTAACAGGTTTACTGCAGCATTCAGCGCTACGGATGTTGCAGGTTTCCTCCTGCCCTCCTGCACTGACATGTCGTGAAGTTAGTGAAAAATCCTAGAAAGCGACTCTAAACCCCAATTTAATCAAATATATAAAAAATAAACCTTTCCTATGACGGAAAGGTTAATTTTCTCCTTTTTCAAATAGTTAGTCCTCAAATCTGGGTTAGGTGAAAGAATGCAGTTATGACCTGACATGTCTTTATATCTGTTGCTAGGGACGTGATATTTCTTTATGTCTGTTGCTGGGGCAACTATCGTCGCAAATGGGTGAAGGATTCCCGCAGCGACGTTAAACTCCATATTCACTCACTGGGGCAACTAACATGTCTTTACATCTGTTGCTAGGGAACTGATATTTATTTACATCTGTTGCTAGGGAACTGATATTTCTTTACATCTGTTGCTATGGAACTGACATTTATTTACATCTGTTGCTAGGGAACTGATATTTATTTACATCTGTTGCTAGGGAACTGACATTTCTTTACATCTGTTGCTAGGGACCTGGACATCCCATTTGCTCGTTGGGACGGCGACCGAGTGACTGCGTGGATGAACGACATCGGACTGAACATGTACCTCGTGGACTGCAAGAGGTGGATCCGCAATGGAGAGCATCTGCTTAGAGCATCGCCTCAGGACCTCGAAAAGGTGATGACAAGGGAGATAATTCATTGAATAATAATATTAATATTAATATTATTAATAATAATAATAATAGATTTCTTTTATCGTGTGGAATTGTTTTCTACTTCAAAATATACAAAATGCTTTTATTAATATTTGGAGGGCTTCAGTAAACAAAAGTATAGGATCATTTTATATGGAGTAATGTCCCCTTACCTTTACTAATGTCTTTTTTTTCACGTTAATTCCATCAGCTCGACTCATGTACTGTATCTGTAAGCATAGAGCTGCAAATAATTGTCAGTGAATGCTTTTAAGATTTATTCGCAATACAGTCGACTGTGAAAAGATATCTCATGTTTTGTTGTTTGTTTGTCGGGTGCAGGAGTTGGGAATGAAGAACGGACTCCATCGGAAGAAGCTGCAGCTAGCGCTACAGGCCATCGGCTCCGAGTCTGCCGAGAGACTCGGAGAACTCGACCACAACTGGGTGACACGTGAGTCTCGACACTCCGTAGATCTGGTGCTGGCAACCGCTGATGCTGTCGTCTCTAAACATTGATGTAGAGCACGTCATAAATCAGTTTCCTTGCCAGCAACCGGTCATTTTCTTCAGTCCGTAAATAGATTCTTAAATTTCATGTTATCATTGTATATTTATGAAATGTACGCGTTGATTTCTAAATCTGTGATGTCTACAAATCTCTACAGATCCATGATCTATACTAACCTGTGATCTAAACAGATCCATGATCTATACTAATCTGTGATCTAAACAGATCCATGATCTATACTAACCTGTGATCTAAACAGATCCATGATCTATACTAACCTGTGATCT
>JAVCKZ010030673.1:0-19478 GCA_034780755.1 Lepetodrilus elevatus | reverse complement strand
CTCTCTATATGTCTTCCCATCTCTCTATTCTCAGTCTGGCTCTCAACTTGTATCTCCTCTCTTCCCCTCTCTCATCTCTCCTTAATACCCTAACCATTCTCTCTCTCTCACTCCCTCTCTGTCTCCCTCTCCCCTCTTTATGTCATCTATTTCCATCCTTCCCTCCCCACCCTCTCTCTCTCCCCTCTCCCTCCCTCCCTCCCTCCCTCCCTCTCTCTCTCTCTCTCTCTCTCTCTCTCTCTCTCCAGACAAACACGTATGCTATATCATAGATCTCGTAAACTTGAATTCTAGTACAACGTTGCTATCGGGATAAGGTATAGAAATGATCAAAACAAATAGTAAAAAATATACATCAACAACTTTTAGATGTGACACGAGTATGAATGTGTTTCTCCTCCAGCTACTTTGAATGCCATTTCTTGTTTACATTTAGCAAAAGAGTATCGCTTGAACTATATATACCAAGGCATAGTTGCTCAGAACAGTTGTAGCTACAAATGATTGTAAGTTCAATTTTACGAACCCACTACAAGTGTAAGTCTATTACATGAAAGACTTTTAAAGCTACAATGCTTGAGAATATGGTTAGCTAAATTATTGTAGCGGTAAAAGTGGTTCGTGCAACCAGACTAAGGGCCTGCTCCTTTCTAGCTGTAATGTCTGTACTTTCTGTCCGACGCGTGCGCAGTTAAACTGTGTGGTATTGATCATTGGTAACTGCGCATGCGTCGGGCAGAAAGTACAACAGAACAGCTAGAAAGGAGCAGCCCACTGGCTACAACCGTTCTGTGCAACGGGTCCAAGGACCCAGGCCAATACAACTTCCCATCACATTACCTGACACATAATTAAAGTACCCCAACCACAGTGAAATGCAGACGAACCACGACGTTGTATCAAAGCATAACAAGAGAGGTGAGACGAAACAGGCTTTGACAAAGAAGAAGCGGCTGATAGATCGACAGATAGATGGCTATTTCATCTCTTTCATACGTCTACGTACATCTTCATTGACATACGAAGTCGCTATACTCGTTAGATCAAGGCTATTCTCATCTGGAGTACACGAGTGGCCCGATTCACGAAACGGTTGTACTGTAGTCCAGGCTTAAATCGAGGCGTCCTTTTACTATAACAGGAAATGACGTAACTGGCTTAGATTTACGCACGGACTACCGGTCTACCCTTTCGTGGAACCCAGGTAACCGTACCTCTAATCTTGGCAATAGTGTAGTCTATGGCTAGGGTAGGGCAGTCATGTAACAGCGAAGTTCTACGTCCAACCTTAGCAATGGAGTAGTCTATAGATAAAGATGGAGTTTAGGCTACTTTAGAGTTACCCCGCTTTGTACAGGGGTGTCAAGGACAGCTTTCTATGCTATGCTAACCAGATTCAATGATGAACGACGGGTCTTATTTTCACATTTACGAGATGGACAGGGTTTACGGTTAAAAGGTCATGCATGTCTAAAGCTTGGACCATTTAGCACTCATTGACTCGTAAAGCAAGATATACCGTTGTACGTACATGCCAGACTATTACACTCAACTGAGTGTTCATTGCGGTGAAATGTAACAATATTACATCATTTGGATACGGAATGAAATGTGCGGCTCCATCTGTAACCGAAGTAATGGCATATTCAGAAGCATAATGCTTATCATGTGAATTTATGTCTTTGATGAAGTTATTATAATATTTAACAAAATTATTTAATATTAACCGACGAATTACGAATGTAACGACATTAACGGGAGATGTGTCACGAAATTTGTACACAGTGTTATTAATGAGGGGCATCAAGGGCATTTTGTTCAAAGCAAAGTATTGAAAGGGAAGACAGTTCTTACGGGATTAATAGATCGTGTAGCAGTAATCAACATTAAAGGTCAATGGGCGAATGATCCGATTTTACTTTAATAAGTCTCTTGCGGCAACGGTTCAGCCAAGCGTGACTACGACGTGTTTAATTAAAAATGTTCAGCGCACACAAGGTGTCTGACAAATTATGTACTGTGTGTCATATATGACAGCGTTCACGTGCTACTGTGATGCATAGGAACGCTGGGGGTGAAAAGTGCAGAAGGAATTTGGAGGGATAGAAAATGAGGGGGTGGGGGGTGGTGGAGGAGAGCGGGAGAGAGAGAGAGAAAGAGAGAGAGAGAGAGAGAGAAGGGGGGGGGGAGAGAATGCATTTATGGGTTATGTGTAGGTGGTGATAATCTCATGTTGGTGATAATGAAATATCACGTTAAATACACACAGACTCAAAACAACGATTGCACTAACATATATATAATAACAGTTTCATTCCTGAAACAATCATCCATGACGTCAATATGGCACATTTCTTGTTGTCATTCAAATTATGACAGTTTCGTTCCAAGAAACAATAATCTATATAGATACACCATTGGCATTACTTTCCGTCAACATAGCACATTTCTCATTGTCATTTAAATTATGAGAAATAACCTTGGCATTTGTAGTTTCGTTTCCTTGATATCACTTCTGGCAACAACATATACAGTAACAGTTTCTTTCCCCAAAACAATAATCTATCTAGATCTACACCATTGTTCCATTGGCATTATGTTTCGTTGATATGGCACAATTTTCTTTGCCATTCAAGCAGCCTTGAGAATGAGTGCTTCTCAGTTCTCTAATATCCCCATTGGCACTACACGTGCATGCTAATCTTACCCATTAAAGCAGCACTAAATCATCCCTTTCTGTAGAACTAGGCTAATAGTATTCCTGGTCAACCTCCCAGACCGGCAAGCCTCACATGAATTATACAAATATGTATTTATGATATTCTTTGAACTCTTTCCAAAAATAAGGCCAAACGGCGACCTTCTGAAAATAATATGCTTTTGTTGGTGGATCAATTACTATTGTGTTAAATATTCGCTAAATATAACTAAATACTTGATGATTTAGTAGGTAGGTGATAAAAATAGTATATTTGCTTGGGTGGACGTATGCTTATTATCGTGGTGTTTTTTTTGTCATTACTGATTTAGAAATATACAATCAGTCTAACAATCACGGTTTACATGGTTTACCTGAGAGGTATGTACATTTGATTTGTCTACACACTTTTAGGCTATACTGAACCGAGCAACAAGCTATATTTTTGCGCATGTCCGAGTGATTTTCAATATTTCCAAACTTTATTTTATTTTTGATTTATCTCGCAATTTTTAATACGTGGAGATAACAAAAATGTATTGTTCTAAAATTCACATTACTTCTTTTCTCAAGAAGGAACACACCCACGATAAACTGGTATTTTCATACAGCGCGCTAAGCTCACATAGGGCAGATAACTCTCCTCGCCCAATGCCAAGGCTAAGCAAATAAAATAAAATGTTGGCAGTAACTATACCGACTCAGATTGCTAACAAAATATATATGGACACAGATTTGCTGGATCATTTTGAACACAGTACACTGTGAAGTGGATATGGCTGAATATTTACTGAAATTGCAATTCGGTGTGCCCTAAAACAGTAACAAGTCAAGGTGAATATTACCACAAAGATCTGTTGGACAATGATACTGAAACAAAATTGAAAACGCCACAAAAGCTAAATTGGTGTATTTTGGATTCAACAAAAAAAAATACTGTTTAGATTTGGACAGGCAGGCTATTAGTAGTATACTTACAGCCACATTGTAAGTTTGTAATTCGACCCACGGAAATCAACGTTTCGTATCATTATTATCTATCGTACAAACACGACCTTTGTGTTATTCACACGCCAGAGGATTTGGTTAATAACCCATGGTTAAGGCATAATGTCCAACGCCGCCTCATTAAATGGGGAAAGTTAGGAAGCACATAATCCCCTTACATCCTACAAGCATTGAAATCCGAATGATCGCGATGCTTAGTTTAATCTCATTTCCTTTACCCATTGAAATTCCACTGTAAAATCTCTCATAATTTAATGGTTGTATATCTTTCTGAAATTCGTCCTGGTAACCACAGAAGAATATTTACGGGATGTTTATTCATATTTCCTGGATAAAGATGTCCTAAAACATCGATAACCCAGCTTGACTTAGAAAAACAACAAAATCTTTCTGAAGGCTAATAACCTTAGTAGTTTTCAGCACTATTTGTTCCGACATTGATTCTGTCTATGAACACTCGTAGTCTTTTGATCTGTCGGGTGTGTCGTACTTCTCGCATAGACAGACACCGTTGTTAGACCAATTAGACCATGACTAGACCACAATGTAAAGATGGTTGTAACTCGCAATTAAATTCAAGTTACTCGTGGGCCACTTCGTTCATCGTCCATTGAACATGTTTCGTGAATCATATTTATTCGTACGTGACGTCGACAAAGACGTATACTCGTACAAATAGTTAAAAATCTGCCGGCATCTGCTAAATGTATTGGGTGTGCCACCACTGAAATAGTATATTTTGAATGGTTCATATACCAATGTGAAACACAATTGATGTCTTATAAGGAGGAAGTAATAAAAAAATATAAACAAGAAAGGAAATATCAACAACATCGTTATTCTTGCACGAGACTGCCACCCTCCATTTTAACGTGGCGCATTACAGGATTCTAATGTACATTAAATGTCAATAAAATTTAAATGTGATTTATTTTTGATTTCTATCAAATAAATCACAATAGTTAGAAAAATAAGCATATACATCTATCCGTCAATTGGACAACTCTATAACTTTTGAGGACACATACTGACGACTCTATTCGAATGTGGATTAATACGATTTTTTTAAATTGTAAATATATTTGTCCATATTTGATTCCGTGCCACTCTGCACATCACCATAGCCTGTTGGCCCGATGTATTTACCTATAGACTCTAGTGACTGTACTTACCTTATTTGTACCTACATGGAGGCATGCATCCGTTTTCATCATTAATAGACAGACAACTCTCCTGCTATGCTTACTATAGAAACACGCTCCCATCAAAGAGACTATTATAAAGCTAGTCTACTTCATCGTAAAGGACTACTATAGAGCACCATGCACCCTGGGATTGATCCCGGACACAACCGAGCAGGAGGCACCAATAACCTGCACCCTAATACCTCTTCAGTCTTGGGCCAAGGTTATACTAAATATCAGTGTTGTTGTATTTGTCTAAAGTTGTGCTAGTTATGTTGATATCCATTGTAAGTTTGTTTTTAAAGTATGCATGTCTGTCTGTCTGTCTGTCTGTCTGTGTCTTTCTCCTTTACTCCCTCTTTCTCTCTCTCTAACTCTCCACCTCTCTCTTCTGTCTGTATACCAATTTGTGCCTGTCTGTATCTCTCTCTCTCTCTCTCTCTCTCTCTCTCTCTCTCTCTATCACTCCCATCTCTCTCACCTCTATCTACTATCACCACCTCACTCGCTCTTTCCCTCTCCCCTCTCTCTCTCACTCCCATCTCTCCCTCTCTCTCCCCTCTACCTCTCTTTCTCTCTCTCTCCACCTCTCTCTCTCCACCTCACTCGCTTTCTCCACCTCTCTCTCTCTCCACCTCACTCTCTCTCTCTCCACCTCTCTCTCCACCTCACTCTCTATCCACCTCTCTCTCTCCACCTCTCTCTCTCTTTCTCTCTCTCTCTCCACCTCTCTCTCTCCACCTCACTCTCTCTCTCTCCCTCTCTCCCTCTCTCGCTCCACTGTTCCTCTCCCTCTGTTTCCCTCTACCCATCTATTCACGCCAGCGATTATACCTTGCCCTACTGACACTACGTGTATTTGGCACACGCAGTAAGATCATCTGATAACATTTGTAGCTTTTTTCCCTCTCAACACTTTCTTTATAAGCAGCACGACACCTATAGCACCGCACATTAATTACAAATCGGTGTATCGTCCCTCCAAATGGCTTAGCACAATTACAACTGATACAGACGTAGACATGTAGATATGTCGAGACGGAACATTAAACACAAATTCGAACCCAGACGGTGGATTTGAAAAGAAAATATAACCCAACTCATTTACAATGAATTTCAACAGGATAAATCCGTTGGTACATATTTTACTCGTAGTTTATGAATATATATATATACGTATATAACATTAACATATAATTATTCCGGTATTGAAAGTGCGCAGTGTTTAATGTTGTTTTTTATTTATTGTAAACTAGTTCTTTGAAGTGCTTACGAATCAAATCATATTATTTAGATATGAAACGTTTCACAAATTGCATTTATTAAAAAATTACATAAAATAAATATTATTTCATGTCACGCCCTTATGGCTGATTTAATCTCAAATCTCAAATTTCTATTCATCGTTGACTCGTTAAATTATACTGACAAAGGGAGATAACGATCAGTGTAAAAGCTTTTATTGACCTTATATGAGAGGAGAGTTAAAACACGAACTCTTTAGTAAATAATACGAACGGGGAGACTGGCACGGAATTTGTGTGTCAGTGAAGAGGTGTGTGTTGTAATTTTGTTATAATGATTTGTTAAAGAATGCAATTTCGTATTCATGAGGATCCAGGTTTCATATTTCACCGATAGGGAAGGATTGATCTGCGTTTTAAATTTATTTTGAAATACCTGTAGTATAGCTTTAATGGAGTAAATTAAAGTACCCTCTTTAGGACTGTATAACCTTAATATTGGAGCATACGTATACATACGTGCTGTTACACACTATGATACTATAGTATTATTTGCAGCCATCCATACTTTGATGTGGCTTAGTTGTTCAGTTATAATAACATTGCGTTTAATCAGGGTTCATTGCCTCAAAATTACAAAAATACATCTGTTGCCATTTTATTTAAACCATCGTAAACAGCTGTCTGCTCGTACAAACTGCTTGAATCCCATTCAGAGGCAGAATCACTGTTGAGTCGATGGTAAACTATAATTATTTCTTTTTAAAATTACTATCCTTTTTCATGATCGGAAATTGATTTTTCTTTTCATAGATAAGTGAATACATTATTGTTGCCCGATTCTGAAACATTTGGGTTTTCATTCAAGTAAGTCTCCTAAAATCACGTTTCCCACGCTTTGTGGTCATTGTATTGTATTTTATCATCGTTTCGCAACGCTGAATCACAGACTATGAGTATTAAACTTTGAGACTCCATTCTATGCCTTTATAACCTCTGAAGCGTGATTGCATTGATGGTTAGATTCTACCATTGACATCTGATGATACGCTTGGACAATCAAACCACCAAGGCCATATGTTGCGTTGTTATCTTATATACCGGATGCCTCTAATGAGAAGGGGAGGTTTGATAATTTATCCAATCGACCAATATAAAAAGCCGATTTTTTTTCTCTCCCTTTAATTATTGTTGTAGTTATGTACAGTACTAATTGACCGTAGTAATTATAAATACCTCGTTCCCCAAGGGAGACCATCGACATTGATTTTAATTATATGCAGATGTAGTAAAAGATTAACACTCAATTAACGGTAGTACCAACATTCATAACGTCAAACTAATTATCTCGTTAATTATCTCATTATCTGATACTATTACTAGTTATATTCTGACCGTTGCCGCAAAGATGTATTTAAAATGCAAATTCAATTACGACAAGCTGAAAACAAAGTATGAAATCGTTACCCTTCTTTCAAACGAAAACATCGTTTATTCACAGCATCTCCCTCAAGATTATCCTTTGAATATTACAATCAATTTATAAACGATTATGCCTTCAGGTATAGCCGCTGTCATAGGTCACTTTAAGGTTATTAAGCAAACAATTGGCTTGATCGATACAATATGCAAACAATACACTCTCAAAAGGCTACAAACTTGAAATTATTGGTCGATTAACACTTTATTGTAAAAGTGTTACCTAACCAAATATCTAGTGTTTTCAGTTTGTTAATGTTATCCAAACGATATAGTACATGAAACAGACATACCACTAGCATCCAAAAGACGCCATTATCAACGACGTTTATGTTTGTTTTGAAGAGGACAAATTCCTTCCAATATTCAAACAACGATGATAAACCACGTGCCAGTGTTGTAGTTAACAATTGATACAATAGCTGGGCCTTCGGCAATTCCCGTAATACCAAGGGAGATAATCAAAGTTGTACAATGTGTGCAAATACATGCTGTTATGTTCTTATAGGGCATTTATGCCATGACACCGGTTTTCAATATAGGGACACGGTTGTTACCGTTCGATCCACACAATGATTACTATTAATCGATTATATTTTTTTTCTGTAGCTTGCTAACACGACTGAACATGAGGACCAACGCATTGGCTTAAATTCAAAATTGAGCTTAGAGAGTAACGATCTAATACGAATATTTTCAATTAAGGACTTTCCTGATTTGGAAATAATATTTTTGGTATTTGTCATTATATCAATCGCGATGCTTTCAACGTTTCTCAATACTTGCAATGAATATACAAATATTGTTAATGAGATACTATACTGCACTATAAATAGTACATGCCCATTTAATATACACATTATTTTATATATTTTAGAGAAACACATTGGTTTCAGACTTCTGTTTCTTAAGAAAAAAATAAAGTTGAATTCTTATTGTTAATTCCAAAATAATACGCCTTGATGCATATTTATGAATGCATAGTCACATACGATGGGGTATGACAACCAAATCCTGTTGGAAGACACCGAGGCACGCAAGATCATGCACAAGAATTCCGATTGACTGCCTTAATGTGCACTTTAAATGCCTGTAATTTGTGTTGCAGACAGCCACTCCAGACAGAGCAGTGTATTTACGTCTCAGTATCATAGATATACATAGCACTGCTCCAATGGGGGATGGGGGGAGGGGGAGGGAGGGTAAGGTGTCGCCTCTTTACAATGAACGACTGTGTTACTGCAAAAGCGTAATGACATAATTTCCATATACCTGAGTTTTTATTTATGAATATATTAATGGCGCGCCTCCCCTCCTGTTTTTAAAGACATACTACCACGGGTTTACCTGAAAATATGTACATTTGATTTGTCTACACATGTATATTAGGCAACACGATACAATTCCACTGGTTTTCAATATTTTCATATTTTTGATTTTGATTTTTTTTTATTATCTCGCAAAACGGCGGCGTAAACCAGCTTGAACTTCAACCTCATTTACTACAAAACTAAAGTAACCGAAACGTCGTAGCGCCTAACATAGTAGTTACAGGTTCTCAAACTTAGCTTATCAATAGTGTACGAAATGGCCAAACTAAATTAAACCGTAGTAATATTTATAATATAACTCTGCAATTATAGGAAGGCAAAGCCATATTCACAAGACATACATTATATAGTGTACAAAATAGTGCTCATTTCAAGACTAAGAAATATCAACTGTATTATTTAACGCGAAATTAATACTAATGAATTTATAACTAGCCTATTACTTCCGGTTTCCAAACATGACACAAATTTGCATTCTGCACAGTTTAAGATCATTTAGTCAAACACCCGGTCGTAGCTGTATGTAGAGCAACGCGTGTAATATTAACGGTATATTATGAACACACAATGACCAATTATATCATACCTGATACTTCTAAACCCAAGTCAGAGAAAACAACAAACACAAACAACGGCGGCAAAGTTCTCAGATACCATCTGGTTCTCATGACAGTCCGCATGACGTTGTACAACATGGCCACGGGAGCAAGGACACTGGTTCATCCATCTATGTTATTATTCCTACTCAGACTTCCTCTAATGTTATCAAACCTAATCCACCCACGGGGAATGGTGGTCTACCACGCAACGTTAAATCCCGTAAATCGCGTTGAAATTCAAAAAGTAGGATCGGCGAAGAAACGGATAACCTACGGTTTATCCTGAGCCAGAAAGCGATGCTAATCTACTTCGTGTACTCATCACCTTTATCACTGAGTCCGTATATATAAGAATGCCCCAAGTTATGTCTCCCTTTGTCGTCGTACAGATGTGAGAGAGAGATAGACGTAAGGAAACATGCTCCTGGCACATTATCGTCTCGGAATGCAGTACGAGATCTCACGTTAACTGAGATTCAACAGATAACGAGAGTAGATCTATTCCGTGAATATATCCGGGTTTTGAAAGGCGTCTACGTCTAATAATTTAGATAAATATTTGATTTGTGCTATCTGATCGTCAGTACGGGTATATTATTGTTATGCGCCGTCGATTTGATGAATATTTCTGATTGTAAATAAAAAAACAATCTCATTAAAATCAGATCAGAAACTGACGCTGAAGAGAGGAAAATAATGACACTAATTTTAAGGAGCGAAACGATATATGATTTTCATTAGATTGATCAAGAACGAGATAGAAATGTAGGGTTAAAATTGCCAGTGTATAACATCCACTCTGATAAGAATTAGTGTGATGTCTGAGAAAATGAATTAATAATCGTTCAGAATTATAGTTAGAAACAGGTCCGAATCCGCCTTGGGAGGAGATCCGAATTAGCTTTTGTATCAGGTTCGAATCAGCCATAGATCGAATCAACCAATGTCCGAATCAGCCTTGGGAGGAGATCCGAATTAGCTTTTGTATCAGGTCCGAATCAGCCAAGGATCGAATCAACCAATGTCCGAATCAGCGGGGTACCAATCTATTCTGTATAGTATACTAATTCTGAACTGGATATGACACTTTGGTCATTTAGTGTTGTGGATAATCAGATTCATTTGTCAAAAGCGAATGTATTGTATTGTCAGTCGTATTCTAATAAACAAGAATATTTCACTTACCTCAGTTTTGATATAGATCAATCAGCATTTCTTTCAATCAGTCTTCATATCAGTCTTCATATCAGTCTGAAAATAACAGACTATTATTAACACTACTTTACAATAATGAAGATATATGTTTCAATATTATATTAAATACGAGCGTAGATTACGGTAGTGTAAGGCGTGATTCTGTTATGAAATCGATCTCATTAAAAATGTAGGAACTAAAATACATACGTGTATGTGTATAAGTGATATTCACACAAATTATATAAAAATAAAATATTTATCATTTCAGAACACGACACACGAATAAACTTTCTCGAAGAACAACTTGGAATACATTTAAATTTCAATTATACTAGTTACACCACGCATATGAATTATCCGGCATGCTCATAAGCATAGTACATGCGTTTATGTACCTTCATAGTTTTCCCTTCAAGACAATATCTAGGCAAACCAAACCTCAAAACAGTTAGGTTAATTCTCATACCTTGCTCATTGAAATGCCATCCTTGACAACACAATATTCCAATAACTGTAAAGTTCCAATAATTGAAAAGTTCCCAAAACTGCAATACATGCAATAATAGCACTGTTCCAATACTTGCAATCTTTCAGAACTGCAATGTCCTAATAACTGCAATTAATGTTCCAAAAATTGCAGTATCGCAATAATAACACTGTTCCAATAATTGCACTGTTTCAGAACTGCAATGTCCTAATAACTGTAATTAATGTTCCAAAAACTGCAAAGTTGCAAACCACTGCTTCTCATGTGTCCAAACACGAATATGACAACTTTTATTTTTTGTCCCAGACACCCCCATCAGCTGTAAGGAAATCAATGAATCTAGCTAGTGGCCTTAATCCAACGCCGTTCCAAATTAAACAACGGTTTTGCCCTAGCTCGTCATAGTTTGCCAGTAGGGTGGGAAGGCTGTGGTTAAGAGATTTAGCAAGAAGATGCGACCTAACCTTCAAAAACCACAGTGGCATCGCACATATGACAATCTCGACAGTTGACGTCGAACCAAGTCGACATGGGAATACACTATAGCATCCGTGGCTCCCCAAGACAGGTGGTGGAGAATTTCTGGAGAATTTTCAGATAAAATCTTCATTTTGTTTCAATTCCAACAAAGTGTTAACCGTATGTACACACATATTTTGACGCAGTTTGTTACCTTATTTTCATTCGCAGTGTGCTGACGATAGCATACATTTCACAATGTTACTTAAAAGCGCTTATTGAATAGACGTGAAATTTGAGGATGAAATGGAACCTCTTTTTAAAAGCGGAGTTTTCAGCTTTGTAGCGGGACTGCCCCATACAGAATAGAACACAAGGTTAACTTGGGAAGTTTTGACATTCGTGTAAATGCCGTACATACGAGACCTGAAATATTATGGCCCCATTTAGGATTTTAGGAACGTCAATGGATTAATGTATATAACATTTTCAGTAGCTGAATATAGTTTTGGGTTGGAGTTCGTGGATCACTCCAATCTTTATAAAGATCATACCACGCTGTTACGAGACTTAGGTACCTCATAACATTAATCATTATAAAACTGAACTTATGCCGATAGTGTGCCAAAATATTTTTTTTAAGGTAACATTGTCCTTTTAGAAACGAGGAAAAAGCATATTTAAAAGTAGAAATACAATGGTATACAATTATTAACTTCCACAAATAACGGACACAAATATGTTAATCCAAAATACATTCGGATCCTTGAATATCTTGTTCATACACATGATAAGCAAATGTACATGATATATTGGTATATTATTGTTTAGTATATGACAATCTCTGGCGTATAATCCACCAGTGTTAAAGTCCATGTGTCGGCAGTTGCAGAATGTGACACTACAGCTCTGACTATAAACATAGGCTATATAGCGTGCTCAAAAGTAATAAAACAATTTATACATTTCTCGCCAAGATAGTACGGTAATATATTCCACGATGGCTGTCAACTGAATATAAAAACAATTGTAAGATTCAACCTCAGAAAGGATGCCAATAACTTCAGGACAATGACTGCAATTAATGAGTTGAAATACAATCGTATTCGCCAGATACGTTAACATTAAAATGTCGCGTCTCAACTTTCTATTCATTTTCATTGATTTTAATACCCCGGGTGCACACGTTCCTATACTGAGGACAAGAGTTATACTGCCAGTTGGTGGTCTTTTATAACGTTTTCATATTTAACGGTTTGGTTATCGTAGAAATTGAACACGGTTTCTCCAGTAGATGAAGATAATGTATTCACAAAGACCAAGGGATCTCAGTAAACAGGCCATCAAATTGTAGCCACCGCGATGTAGCGTATTTTATTGCCGAGATAAAATGTCGGTCCATGTTTATTATTAGAGATGCATTGCTGACACAGTGAAAAGTAACACAAGGGCGAGTGAAACCTATAGCAGATGACTACGTGTATTGCTTTTAGGCTGTGATACTATCTCTGATAACCTCATGTTTCCCTTATCTCATTTCCTTGTTGTATCTCATCTTTCATCAATTGCATATGTTCTTTATCAGCCATATATTTTTACTCTCTCTCACTTTCTCTCTTTCCTCCCTCAATCTCTCTATATTTTCTCTCTCAACCTCATCTATTTCTATTATCTCATATCTCTCTCCCTCTCTCTCTCTCAACACACACATTCACCAATATATGACTATGCTTAAAATAGGTATAGCTGTACATGTACATTATAACCAGTAAGATTAGAAGCTTGAAGTTCTGTTTGAAAAGATGAAACAGTTATTGAATATGGTCATTACTTACACTAATATTTCACTATATTATAGGTCAAGACTATTGGTTCATATATCTAATGGCTGCAACACAATGCCAGATTTTATGATTGCCGCCAAAGCAGATGCAAGGTCCATGTTCTAAATGGTCCGTCCTAAATACACTAAAAGGTATATGCCTACACTTCGTCATTCGCCAAATGTGTCTACTCGTTGATGCCGGACAGCGACCTCTACTGGTCATCCAACAGACCAATGGACGTTGTCCTTGTCCAAACGAGAACATCACGTGATTATCGCAATATCGTCCTTCAAACTAGGACTTTCATAACCATGCGAAAGAAATCCTGGCAAGCTAGCAGGCTCCATTTCACCATGCCATTCAGACACACCTAGATGAACTACACATCTCGGAACATTCCGAAAGAACACCGCCTCGGCCAAGACGGAGAAACCGCCCTATATTTAGCACAGATGTGGCGGTTTGATCTAGGATTAGGGATCCAGATGCAGCTGACTGGCCAATCAGTTGACAAACAGGCTGGCCCCTTGGCGTGGATCCCTGTTTACAGGCATGGTTCGTGTGTAGTGCCAATTCTGAGAAAAACACAGCATCAACGCTTCCCTATTTTACTGTTACGTTGGCTATTCTGTTTTCCCGTTTCGTTTGCTATATTGTTTTACCGTTTCGTTGGCTACATTGTTTTACTGTTACGTTGACTATTATTGTTTTATCACCAAATACTGGTTATGAGTGTAGATATAGGCCCTATGCAGTAGTTAAACTTGATATCTCTTAGGAGAAATCAATTTGATATCTCCTATATGACTTCAAATGTTTGTGATTGGTCAATTCTGAAAGGTCAACTGCTGCCAAATAGTCTACCACTGTGAATTCATCCTTTCCGTGTGGAACGGAGGGACATCATCAATGAATTGAGTAGTTTTAAATTAGTCCTCGTCCTGGAATTACTTTCACCTAAATAGAACTGTTTTTCTATTAACATTACATAGGACGACGGTAGTACGTTAATTCATTTATATAATTAACTTTTAATTTGAAGGTCAATAATTTAATCAATTTAGTGTTATAGTTTCACCGAGCTAATGGATTTTCCATTTATCCAAATGTGCGCTTAATGTTTAGAAAAATAGAACACATATATTTTTAAAGTGACACATATTATTATCATACTATATTTTGCATGGACTAAATATAATTACTTTCACCTACCAACAACCTTATTTCTATTCACATTACAAATGAACATCAGTAGTACGTTATTTAATTTAATTTGATTTGAAGGGCAATACCTTAATCCGTAATAGTTACACATAGATTATCCATTTATCCAATTGTCTGCTTAATCTTCAGAACTCCCAGTCTCATTCTATTCGGAGCGTGTTTGTTTCTGATTAACCTTTATCCTTGTTATTTAAAATATATTTTTTTTTCATTTGTTTCCATTTGCTTTGTTTCCGACTTTACTTTCTCAGAGGATGAGATGGGATTGATCGGCGAATGAAAAAACATGGGCGTGATTAATTACTAATCGTGCCAAATTGCCAATGACTGTAGGCTTACTAAGACCCTAAGACACAGATTCGTGTCAAGGACATTCTAGTACATGCACAGCAAAACAAATAAAAGTTATGTTTTCGGTTATGTGTCCTAAGGTGTCCGGGCCAGGACTGGACACCTGACGTGGATGCTCAAACCTAAACCAGGACACCCGAGGTGAAGGTGTCCTACCGGGATTTTGTTGTGATTTTGTTTGGACACCTAATTTTTGTTGAATGTGATGCTCATAAACATTTATTTTAAATAGGTGAAAACAAATGTTATCGATTGTCTTGAGGGTTATTGTATATTTTACATACATTTATATAAATACTAAAACAAGATCTGATCATATCCTGTTTCGGTAGTTGGTGGAGAAAATACACACTTGGACTTGAACTTGAACATACTATCCAGGGAGTTGAGAATGAATGTTAGTGCACAGATCCGTTGACTGGAGTATTAATCGCATTTGAGCAGTTATTCTAGATATTTGCTCTCTATAAATGTATAATAATAATAATAATAATAATAATAATAATAATAATAATAATAATAATAATGACACGATTGTTTTACAAATATTACATTCCGGAATATAACGCCATTAGTATAAACTCTATGTAATTTACATGAATTTGATTAAAAGTTTCAGAATCCTCAATTTTCAACTTGCCCACAACCAAAACAAGAGTTGGAACGTCAGACATGTGTTCAACCGGACAATAAAAATAAGCAGTCTTTATTTTTACCTCTGGATCCCCATATCTCGTCCTTATTTAAATATTGATCTACATAAAGCCAGATCCCAATATGAAACCGACAGCTCGCATTATTCTGGCACAATTCCAAGTGTTGACAATATTTCACATGCATGTGACTTTCACGAACGACCTTGACCCCACTTTCAGATGCTGACTCATTGCCAATGGAGTAGAGACAGCGATATCGCCAAGTTTCCAAATTACATTATGATTTTGCTTGAAGCGCATGCACTTTTTCTTAGTTTTTATCTCTGGGCTATTAGCTTTAACTTCCTTTTCGGATTACGTCTGCAACGCATTATATTTTCTCCCGGGAAAATATTTATTTGGAAAGATTAACATGTATAAAGAATACATTCGCTTTAATTTCATTTCAAGTTTTGAACAATAAATGTGATACTAATTTTAATTTAATACTTGAAACTGAAAATTCAGTTCTAAAAGGAAAACGGAAATAGATATAATTTCCCAAATTTAATGCAAATTATCATTGTCATATCATTCTGTTTTACTTTTGGCTAAATGAATATAGGCGTTACCTAATTTAAAAATCAATATTAATTACTAGCCTGGATACGGCTGGGTAGACATGAAACTTATCAAACCGTGACGAAAATCAATAAATCAATGATGTGGCTCATTCTGGTAAATTTAGTACATTTGTCATGACGTTTGGTGAAGGTAAGTCACGTGGGTACATCTCTGACAGGGTTATCCCCCTTACCGAATTCTTAGCCGGATGAAGTCTGCTAATCGTCATGTGTGTGCCACGCGTGTATATTAAACAGTTAATTGTGAGGCGGAGTAACAATGTGGCATGTAAACATGAGAGACAAATTGTGAAAAGATTACGCCTTTTACGTGAATTAGTTGGAATATGTACAAACAGACCATGAATGGTCGACATCCTTGTAGCGTAGTGTAGCTTCTGATTGGCCGTTTAGTTTGACCTTGACCTTTTATTCTAGACTGGTTCTAGAGGTGAAATGCGATCACTGTTTAGATATGAGGCACCTAGCCAGTAACCGTCTTGGTAGAAGGAATAGGTAATGATGTATACAATATTACATAGAGGCTCGAGTAAGTTAAAACGGAATCCTTGTACACATAATTGGTTTGTAATACAAGTATCTTCATACTTCCATATGAGACTACTAGTATACCTATGTTCTTTTCTTACTGTTAAGCCAAACTATTTTAGGCCTATAATTATTGGAGATAGTTATGTCTTAACAATAAGAAAATAACATAGGTATACTAGTAGTCTCATATGGTTGGAATAGACCATTACATTTCCAACGAACAACGATGTGTGTCATAAGTAAGCGTACTAAGTGCTGTTTTGAATGTAATAACAATTTCGTTACTAAATATTACACAGGTTCTATAATCTCCACTTATCAGCACATTGTTACTTCTCTGTTAATGAATATAAGATATCTAAGATATCTACCGATCTGAGGTTCAAAATGGCCGACACTTGGTATCGATCTAGGCTTGAAAACAAGTTTAGAAATTTAGAGGTACGTGGGACGTCCGTTTTTTAGGTACGAGAAGTACGGTAATCATCATTGGATAATGATTCATTTCATGAATATTGCTATGAACTAAAAGATGGATGCACTTGTTATATTAGTACATGTACTTGGCTATTTGGACCAAATTCGAAATTTGTGATTGGCGCATGGCGCACACCATACGTTTGCTCTTGTAATGCATCTATCAATAAATATTAAACGTTTATTCAAGCCATCCATTCTGCATCAACAAGTAGGCCTATAACCGGAGCTTGCTGGAAGTAGGCCTACATCCCCAGGATAAATATGATGATACACAGGGTCGTTTAGACATAAATAGATCTAATGTGCTGACACGTTATCATGCAGTGAGTCGAGCGGATGCATTGGCCTGTTAAATAATTGGGCATTATCGAGATTGAAAATACGTTACAGCATTAAAAAAAAGAAGCGCATGTCTATCAAAATAGAAGTAACCATTCAGGCGCCGAGATTACGAAACTTTTCTGAGTACGATTTCGTACACGACTCAGAATTTTGTTCATAAAACGTCATGTGACGTCATAGTCTGAGTACGTTTTTGTGCTCAGAAAGTTTTGTAATCTCGGGGCCAGATATATACATGAAAGGTCATATTAAGGTCATGGCAAAAATACTGACTTTCGCACAAAAGACATATCACCATTATTTCCTGAAAGCTATCGCGTTTAGCATTGGTTAAAGAAAAGTTAAGTCCAGGATCCTAACACAATCCTAACAGATTCCTGGTAGGACACCGTCACATTTGGTGTCCTGGTTTATTTTTGAGCATCCACGCTAGGTGTCCGGGCCCCGAGATTACGAAACTTTCTGAGCACAAAAACGTACTCAGACTATGACGTCACATGACGTTTTACGAACAAAATTCTGTGTCGATTACGAAATCGTACTCCGAAAAGTTTCGTAATCTCGGGGCCTAACCCAAACACCTAAACGGAAACTTAACATTTTTGCCGTGTATGTTATTATGAAATTATCATCACTACCCATTAATTCCGATGTCGTGGCATTGGCAAGCTGCTGTTTGCATCAATGAAGCATTTTTTCAGGAAAGGCAAAGTTTCTCCGAAAGGTAATTTATAATGATATATTTGATATCAAACGTCATTCAGAGGAGATTGCGTCAACATCAATCAAACGTGACATCTTCCAAAGAGGTGTTTTTGCCGAACTATTGACGGTCTCTAAGCTAGTATATATAAATACGTAGTACTTACCTTAAACAATTATAAGCTAGTCTATATAAATACCTTACTCGCATGAGCGTAGTACTTACCGTAACTAATTGTGTACATCTGTCTCCTTTCTAATGAGGTTGCCCTAAACGACTTAATAATGCTATATGATAAACATATAATCACACATTATTATGAAAGCGAAATTAATTAATATCATTAGCGATAAAGTTGTACTACACTATGGCGGTCCTTGGCTGGTGTCTTCTTATCTTGTGTGTATGTTTGCACAGTGACCGATATTAACGTGCAGTATTTACTGGACTGAAACGTATAAACGGAAAACAATGCATTGCGGCGGTTCCGTCTGAGTGAATGTATAATCACCAGTAGGCCATATTACCTCGAGGCAACGAATCTTAACGGCCACACGTCTTTTTTGCCTCATTCTCCTTAGAGTACATTGGATATTTTGCAACAGGATACTACGGTTCAGCCGAAACAATTATCGTAGTATTAGTTAGTTGACGTAAAGCCAAAATTCATACTTTTTCATGATCACTAGTTCCGGTAGGTCTGAAGCCTTGGTTCAATTACTAGTATTTGATACAGGGAGTTAAAAGATTTGTTTCAAGTAATGCACATAATTATATCATACAGAAAGTTACATATAATGCCAAGGTAAAGATTCCAAATAATCAGCTGGTAATGTATACAGACAGCTATTGTAAAATGCAGTTACGTTCAAAGTAATACTCGGTATGTACAGCTGGCTATGTACTCAAAGTATGTTTCAGTTAATACAGAGAAGATGATCATCAAGTCTGTGTACTAATGGTTGAACAGAGGCCATAATTCAGTTAATACAGAGAAGATGATCATCAAGTCTGTGTACTAATGGTTGAACAGAGGCCATAATTCAGTTAATACAG
>JAVCKZ010030562.1:0-19482 GCA_034780755.1 Lepetodrilus elevatus | reverse complement strand
GGTCCACGTTGGACCCCGCGTTGTATCCGAATCTGCGGTGCATCGAAGGGCGTTATATCGAGGGAGCACTGTATGTCCAAAGAAAAGCTACTGATGCTTAATTCATTTTGTTGATTATGCATGTATTCATCACTAACCGGAAAGATTCTAGAAAGTGACTTTAAACCCCAAATCAACAACAATCACTAACCGTATCACTTTTATAATGAGTGTCCTAAATACTCCATGTACACAATATCTTGTAGGTTTTAACACTCTTCCTGATGGATTAGGCAAAAGTACTGCTCATTAGGGCATCTCCCGTTGCCTTCAGCAGGGAGAGGGTTAAAGATAGCATTATTGATTGCCACCTATGATTTCTAACTAGAAAGCTTTCCATTGTAAGGTCAAATATGGTATCGATGCCCAACTAATGACCGATTGAAGTTTGCCAATTCCTCTGCCGTTTATGATGGCAATATATTTATTAAGGTGTCGTTCTTTTGCAGGAGTTCCGTCGTGTATGGCGGGACAGTTCCACTGCCTAAAAGGAACGCCTTTCTGTATAACGGAAGGCCACGTGTGTGACGGAGAGAAAGACTGTTCCGATGGGTCTGACGAGTCGCCCAAAGAATGTGAGTGTTGGTTGTCGTGCATACGCAACATTAAATGTCTAAAAAATAGAATCATTCAAAATTAATTTTAGGAAAATTTACAGGTGAATATTTTGTGGCAAGTGATTTGAACCTGTATGTGCAAAGTTTCCAATAGGTTCTGTGTCTGTATTTCCCCTAAACATTGATATCCAACAAGTATTGCTTCCGTCTCGGCTAGCTAGAATAGCGGTCCCCAAATTAATACCAGGTGTAGAACTGATTTACCTCCCCTTTGCTGGCATCTGCAAGCTGTTTCCTTTCATGTCTGTGTCCTGTCTAAAAACGATAAATGTCACGTAAATACGTAGATTTGAAATCGAATGTGTTTAATTTTGATTAAATGTATAAATGTAAGAATGAGAAGTTTTGTGTTGTTGCATTTATGCGATTCTAATTGACGTCTTGGAAAATGTTAGAAGTTAGTGTGATGCACTTAATCAGTACTGTTATAAATTCTCTAAATTAATTGTAGTTCGCTGCTGCACAACTATTGTAATGTTGTGTTTGTGTATCTAATTTCTGCCTATCATTTCTCAAAATGTCTGCTTGTTTGTGAGCTAGACAGTTCTCTCTAACATAGAATGGTTGTTGAATATTTGTGTCTGCATGGATTAGTGCATGCCACATAATGTTAACACTGATAAACAGGTGACGTTAATAGTATTAACCGAATAAATACTACACTGGCTTATAATAAGTATTGTGAGGTCTAATTGACAAAGTAGTCATAAAATTTTGAATATATTTGTAAATTTCAATTTTCATCATTTGGGTTATGAAAAAGTAGTCATACAATTTTGAATCTATTTGTAAACTTCAATTTTCATCATTTGGGTATCTTAAACTTTCACGCTAATGGATTTTTCAGTCTGTCAATTTTAATTTGTTTTAGAGGAATTGAATAATTTTATTCTGACAGTTTGAAATTTTGCAAATTTAGTTGATAAGAATTTAATAGACTATTATTTATTGATATGAATTAAATAATTTTACACATGTCATAATCCTTCCTCTTTCAGCATTTTGAGTTATTAACAATTAGGTGCTGCACTTTTTGAGGCAATTTAACCCTCCATGCTGGAGGCAACTGGAGATGCCCAAAAGAGCAGTGCCTGTGCCTAATCCAGCAGGGAGAGTTTATTCCTAGAACAAATTATCACCGAAACATCTTGTTTTTCAAGATTTTACATTTTGAAAATCATTTAGGCCAGTCAAGCATGTATACCTCTAGCTAACTATTTTTGGAGGTTCATAAATGTTTAATTAAAATACATGTTCTAATGCTTGCAAATACTAGGTTAAAAATGTGGAATTTGAATGTAAATTTTGTAGAAAAGTGCAGCATCTATATGTTGGAGTTGTTAGTAACATATTTGATACTGGCAATTGGCAATGCCCTGCATGAATGAACATTTTAAACCTTGGCAAGTTTTTAAACGAATATCCCTCAGAAACTTAATATTTTTCCTTTGATTTCATAATGACATTTTTCAATTTTAAAATATTTCAATTTATCGTTATCTCTCTGATGACGATTATTATTATTATTGTTATTATTGATTTTGACTTTGATGAATGTCAATGTGAATGCAGGGTGTTTTGCCACTTGGCGTGTCTGTTACCTGTTTCTATACTAATGGCATCCTACTGTCACCCAGGCGTCAAACATAAGAGTGGAACCCATGCAAGAGGTCGGTATTCAGCCAGAACCATAACACTTACATCACTCTTTGTGCTACAGGGTGGGGCTGAACCAAGGGTGCTTTGCAAACTCTCATATACCAACAGTAGTCGCATCTATTCAATATTTTATTAAATATTTTTTTTGTTAATTTGCACACTTATTTCAAAATTCAGAGACGTGTCCTTTCATGTAAAGTTAATCAAATCTTTATTTATTTATTTATTTTTATATTGTTCTGCTAGGGATATACCGTAGTAATTTTCATAATTTATGAATTAGTTTTTAATTTCTTGAAAATTTAATAACGAGTGTATTTTAGTTGCAACACACCCCAACCAGCTTAGCTTCACGCTCTTTGGTCATGTGGATATGCTACTAGTCCTACCGCTTATTTTCATACTGTGTGCATAATTTCATTAGATTGCTGTGATTGTCATTGGCTGTAATAGACATCACAATCACTTCATCCACCAGCTTTGTGTTCACGTGAATCTGGGGCAAGTTTGACTAAAGATTTATAACCCACTCCATTCTAACCGAAGCAGCTTGGCAGATTTTCCTTCAGCAACATGTATTTATAACAAGCAAAAAATAGCCAACTCGTATTTCATGTTGACCTATGAATATATCATGATATCGTTTGCTATTTTGATTCACATTATATCTCCATATTCCTGACGCATTTAATATTTTTCCTGAACTACATATATATATTATTGCAACATTTATTTTATTTCCGTCATATTCATTTCGGACCTGTCAAGAAATGATTGAAGAGCAATTCATAAAGTATGACATTTATAAAAGATACTGGTCCATTATTATTTATATATCAATAAATAATGTTATATATTTTAATACATTGGTTTTGTATTATGATATCGACATTGTGAGTTCACCTAGGCCTGTGTATTCTACGATAGGTTTTGTCAATTCTTTTGTACTCTACTGTAAGAACAGTATGAAAACAACAAATATATTTCAATTTACTAATTAGCAGCATAAACTAGATTAAATATTTTATCTATTGTTTGCCATCCTTTCATTTGGTGCAGTTTGCCAGCAGATTTACAACAGCATAGCATTACGTCTTATTTGTTAATTCCTTTATACACTCGGATGATTTCTTATTTCATTAACATTTCATTTGTCAGCTTTTGAGTCTGCACTTCACACCACGAAAGCTTGTTAGTCACTGAGCACTTTGATATTTATTCCAAACATGCATATTGCTGTTTTTCACACATTAATGGAAATACAGTGCACATTATATACAATATGCACAGATATATTAAAATGTATAGTTTACATGGGAATGAACTGATTATTCTTCACAAACTAGTTAGCATCAGCACGGCAGATCTGCTTAAAAACAACCTTATATATCGCTGAATCATTGCACACACTATCACCTTGCACCAGTCTGGGCATCCATCGGATTTACAGATACAGTTTGGACATTTAAGAGACCTTTTGGTGTTTCACTGAACTGGCTTGGACTTTTAGACATTTTAAAGAAATAGTGTTGTCTTTTGGACATTTGTAGGAACTGATTTTGACCTTTGGACATTTCAGAGAATTGACTTAGAATTTTGGGTATTTCAGATAACTGGTTTAGAATTGAAGGTTTCAGAGAATTAGCTTACTACCGGTATATCTTGTTGGACATTTCAGGAAACTGGCTTAGACCTTTGGGCATTTCAGGGGAATAGCTTAGAACTTTGGACATTTCAGAGAATTGGCTTAGATCTTTGGGTGTTACAGTGAGCTGACTTAGACTTTTGGACATTCCAGAGAATTAACATTTTGGACATTTATGAGAATTGGTTATGATCTTTGGACATTTCAGATAATTTTCTTAGACCTTTGGGTTTCAATACACTGTTATATCCATTTGAATCGAGTAAACTATCATCCTTTCTGTGAACTATTGCAGCTCATGAACTGTTGTTGCCCCAAAGGCGGTTTCAATTATTTTCTTTAACCATCAGAATTGTTGAGAAATTTCAGTAAATTCATAGCCATCTTAGAGGTTTTTTGGGGAACTGGCCTTTCTTGGAAGTTTTGTAAACTGCATTATTCTTGTTTCTGTTGACTGCTGTAGCCTTTGGAGTTTAAAGTGAATTTCTTTAGATTTTAATGTCTCTCTGAACTGATAAGAAGTTGGAAAGTGTTTTCAACATTAATCAATCTTGTGAGTTTCCCTAAGCTTACCACCAGAGATTTCTGGAACCTATTTTTATCCAGAATTGATCCGACTAAGATTCTCAACCAAGTCATTTACTCTGGGCCTTGGATCTTTTCTTTATCAAGAGAATTATTTCAATTCTTCAATTTTGATTACAAAGCTCCAGTGAATAACCCAAACAACTTATTTCCACGAACTTTAAATAGGATTATTTTCAGGAATTGTAACTCTGCATGAATTGTATTAGAAGATCTAGTGAAGTATTTCCAATTAGTATTTATTATCCTGTACGTATAATTAAATTTGCAAGTTATGAATTTGAATATTTTAGCGAGACTCGTACATTTTTCCACAAACATCTCTCACGTTTTCCTTGATGATGGAAACTGTAGATTCTCTATTAACTTATCATCGCCTATGGGTGAAACATTTCAGCTGTGACGTAAGCAATCAATCAATCTATTAACTTAATCCTGATAATTTAAATTGTATTTCTTGATTTTTTTTTCTCTCCCAGAACAGTCTTTCATACTGCTTACGAAATCATTCATTTAACTTGGTGTTGCTATGTGTTCCTTTGTCAGCCGAGTTTTGTGAAATGTAAAACATCTGCTTTTTGTTTGCGTGCATGGCCCATCGTCAATATATGTTTGTAAATCTATTATTGTCATTTTACAACAACAACAAAAAAAGAAAAAGGTGAAGGTTTTATATTTAGAGATTTTTCTAGTTTTTGTAAAAAGCTTGGATATATTGATAAATAGCTATGTTAGCAATATAGTACTGTGTTGTATTGTATGATTCTGTTGATTGGATATATCACACGTACCGATTGCATGAAATTATTTAATTAATTATTAATTGTATCAACTTGGTTATTTTTGAAAGTTTGGGACATGTGATGTCTTAACTAGATCCATGTAAGATTACTGAACTACTTTGGAGAACAGAGGAAAATCTCACACACTATTTACAGCCGTCTTCTTATCGTGGATTACAATATGCCATGACACCAGAAATATGCATCATGAATCTTTCAGTGGCACTATATGTCATTTACTTATGATGCAGTGTCCCTGTGCATCATTCATTAATAGTCCAGTGACACTGTGCCATTCATTTATGATGCAGTGTCGTTATGTGTCATTTGTGGATGGTTCAATGTCACTATCTATTATTCATGAATGATGCAATGTCATTATGGTGTTATTCATGAATGATGCAGTGTCATTATGTGTCATTTGTGGATGGTTCAATGTCACTATGTTATTCATGAATGATGCAGTGTCAGTATATGTCATTTGTGGATAGTTCAGTATTACTATGTGTCATTCATGAATGACATAGTGTCACTATATGCCATTATTTGATGACATAGTGTCACTGCATGCCATTATTTGATGACATAGTGTCACTGCATGCCATTATTTGATGACATAGTGTCACTGCATGTCATTTATGAATGCAGTATCAGTATATATGTAGTTCATGGATATTTAGCGTGTTTATTGTGTCGCTGAATCAAGCATTATTGACATTGGATATTTTTGACTGACAAATTAATTTACACATCGGGCATGTTGCAGCAATGAATGGCAATATTTTAACTGCTTTTGCTTTTATAACTTGCTATGCTTTCCATTATTTATTTAACTTTGAAACCAGTAAGAGAACATCATTACCTGTTGGATATTGAAATATCCTGTTCACGATCGGAGGATGGATGTGTCTGAGAGTCGCATGTTAAATTTGATGAATTTATATGTCGTATTCAATATATTAAATGTATAGAAGACTTATTTTATTTTTTTATTTTTTTTTAAAATAATATTTTCGGTTTCAAAATAGAGGTTTTCTTGCTCATTTATGTATTTCAGCTTACAATCTGGTTGAGAGTTTTCATCTGCTTTTAATTTAGGACCTTATCCTCAGTGGAAGTCGTCTATCTGCATTACTACTACATAATTTATTTCCTTGCTGATTAGTTTAAATATACGTACCCGAGAATTCTATTGGCTGGTATTAATAGCATTAAAGAATTCTATTAAATAAATGTACTGCTGTTTCGATATCGAGCGATGTTCTAAATTTATTGATTCTTTGCATGCTGAATTTTTACAATAATTGATCTTTGTTAATAATGTGAACTTTCTAGTTGAATTCTAAGACTACAAGCGGTCTTGAACTAGTGATGTACAGCCTGTAGAGTTGAAATGGTTGGGTTTTGCACTAGATTTGTGTTGCTGGATTGTTTCAGGTGAGGAGGTGGACAGCTTCCAGTGTCTTCCAAACCAGTATTTGTGTCCAGACACACACCACTGTATTCCAATAGAGAAAGTCTGTGATTCTGTGATAGACTGCACAGCTAATGGAGCCGACGAGGGTGCTCACTGTGGTAAGTATAGCATACTATTGGGTCCGGATGAGAATAATAATACATGTAATGTGAACATTTATGTAGCACCAAACCCATGCTTCAGAAACATGCTCATAGAGTGTCTTGCATTTCAATTTATTTTATTTATTAATTTCACATTGCTTGCTTATTTTCTCCATCTCGCTCTCTCTCTCTCTCTTTCTCTCTCTCTTTCTCTCTCTCTTTCTCTCTCCATCTTTCTCTCTCCATCTCTCTCTCTCCATCTCTCTCTTTCTCTCTTTCTCTCTCTCTCTCTCTCTCTTTCTCTCTATCTTTCTCTCTCCATCTCTCTCTCTCTCTTTCTCTCTATTTCTCTCTCTCTTTCTCTCCATCTCTCTTTCTCTCTCCTTTCTGCTCCTATTTTTTTCTCTCTCTCCTTCATCTCATTTTCTTTCCAAGATCCTAAGATTGTATATTACATTGTTGTTAATGCCATTATACTTGAAAGTGTCTTTAAAGCCCAATGAACACCAACATCTCTTCTGTAGCAAGCCAGTGTCTTTACAGTTCAAGCTAAGAATGCCGAGTGTAATAGTATATGCCATAGAGATATATTTCTGACCTGTTTGCCACTGAGGTTAATTATAGATGTCGTATTCGTTTTTTTCCAGCAAATTACGGGTGTAGAAGGCATGATTGTTATCATAATAAGTGCAAAGAAACAATGAAAGGCCCACAGTGCTATTGTGATGAAGGATTTGAAGCAAAAGGAGATAAATGTGAAGGTAAGGATGCCAAGGTTACTTTCACTTTCAGTTTGTTATAAAAATATTTGATACAACTGTTGCGACCTTAAGAACCTTGAGAAAACATCATACAGGGAACCGATCCACCGATCAATCGTAAACCTAATAGAAGTTGAGAATTGTGACCACAACTCTCATCTTGCGATAAGTTTACAATCCATTGTGAGGATAATCCATTTTTGTGGATTGGGCCTCAGATTCACATTACAGAAATGAACTACTTGTGATATTCATAACCTTTCATCATAAGTCAATAACTATTTACATAATGGATGGCGTAGAAATGCTGGATGTACATAATGTAATACCCATGGCCCAGTTGATTTGGATATCATTTCTCAAAG
The DNA here is from genome assembly GCA_034780755.1 of Lepetodrilus elevatus. Classification (NCBI taxonomy): domain Eukaryota; kingdom Metazoa; phylum Mollusca; class Gastropoda; order Lepetellida; family Lepetodrilidae; genus Lepetodrilus; species Lepetodrilus elevatus. The sequence goes on along the minus strand of JAVCKZ010030562.1, from coordinate 11,469 downwards.
CTTTCATATCCACTATGAGACCATATCGCTCTTGTAAGTGCACGATCCCCATATACTAGTATTAGAGATCACTACAAGAGTCCTTATGGTCTTGTAGTCCTTATGGTCTTGTAGTGTGTATGAGAGCGTAGAGAAACGATACCTTAATGGTAGTTCATCATGGAGACATGGAAATGACACTTCCCAAAGACCTTCAAAGGCAATAGGGGCCAATGAGGGCCAAGTCAACACATGCATTGTAAAATTCTTCAGGCTGATTGCCTTTTTTAATTTTTGAGCGGTACATGAACATTTACTGTCTGATGAAGGACATGATTAGATTGAGGAGTTGAAAGAAGTTTTAGCAGTAATCACTTGTAATGGATGCATTGAAGACTACGGGCCAGAGACCATATTCTCGAACCTTCTTAGCTAAGAACTTCTTAGTAATGAAAGATCTCTTCAAAAATGAACATTAGCAGAAACCCAGTTTGCAAATTCTTAGTAATTACGAACTTCTTAGGAATACGGGCCCATGATCTTAGCAAGTGTTCTGACTATTTATTTTTCGCAAAAAAGGTTCCATATTGAATGTTCATATTAATTTTAATTAAATGTTCTCATATATGGATATATGATAGGCACATTTGAGCTCCATCCCCACTCCAATACCACCTCTGTACCTCTGAATTGATTAGAAGTTAATGGGATTGCGTGAGAAAAGTGTGTCATCGGTTATGTCATCCTATATGCAGTTCATCGATATCCTACGATCTGGCTTGATATGAAGCAAGACTGGGGAATTGGCCTGAAATAGCACTCTGGGGTGATAACCTGAAATAACACTCTGGGGTGTTAACCTGAAATAATACTGGATCAATATAGCCTGAAATAACACTTGGGTGGTAGCCTGAATTAACACTCTGGGGCGATAGCCTAAAACAACCCTCTGTTACCAATACTGAAACAAGACTGGGACAATAGCCTGAAACAACATTGGGGACATAGCCTAAAAAAACAATCTGCAATCATTGACTTGCATAATGTTCAATTGCTGATCGTATTCATAATTAATTGTTTTATCCTGATTGCGGTCTAGTTATTAGAATACCCTATTATAATGGAGAGAAAAAAAGTACAATTTGTGGATACCACACGTGACCAAAATGATAAGAAGCTGATCTGGCTTTGTTTTATTATGCTTTTATATTGGGTTTTCATTGCCGTCGTGTCAATTATTAAATGATTGGCAGCAATCTAATCACGATACCACTCGATGTCTGCTGCAGATTTCGACGAGTGTAAGTTTGATGGCTTCTGTGACCAGCTCTGCGAGAACAGCGATGGCGGGCACACGTGCTCCTGTGTCCAAGGTTACAGTCACATCGGCAACAACGGCAGCGCCACCTGCAGGGCCGATAATGGTGAGTGGTCGTAGTCATGGAATATAGACATGTATGAAAGTTTGACATGATACAATGTCGGCCAAAAAGCAAACTGTGGAGAAAAAGAAAGTTTCACAAAGCGATCATAGTAAAGTTAATTATCGTAATGTAAACAAAGTGTGTGATAGGAGTTGTAATTGTTATAGAAATATTTATGATGGATGGAATAAAGAAGATGTGAGTATCTTATAATAAGTCTGTGCTATTTCATTGATCAATATGTCTACTAAGTTTACAAAATATGTTGCATGTTTTGTAAAGATGCGAGTCCTGAGTGTAAAATATATGTAATTAACAATATTGACCAAAACAACATTAAAATTTGTCAGAAAACAAGTCTGCACATGTACTATGTGCTGGGTAATGTAAAATAATTTAATTTTGTTACACGTTTTGTAAAGATGCGAGACTGTTGTTATTTTCAGCCAATCAGGCGGGACTACTTGTTGCTAACTACAATGATCTCATGCTGCTCAACTTAACAACCGGGGAACCTCTAACTTCATCGTCATTCAATGTCGTTGGCGACAAAATCACATCCGTAGACTTTGACATTGGCAATAATACAGTGTGCTGGGTGAGTGCAGATCATTTATCAGCTGACACTCTTGTGATAGTTGTCACACAGCTTGGTCCGTGATCCTTGGTCTGTGATCCATTGGGGCTGGTCCTTTCTAGCTGTTCTGTCCGTACTTTCTGTCCGATGCATCTACAGTTACACTGTGCGGTGTTGATCCTTGGTAACTATGCATGCATCGGACAGAAAGTACAGACAGAACAGCTAGAAAGGAACAGGCCCCAGATAACTAATGTGCATTGTAGAATCATTGTTTAACCTAATTAAAATTAACTTCTTTAATTGTATTGGTTACTTGACAATAAGTGTTGTTACTTGCTCTGTTTCAGACATCGTACAATCAAAAGAAGGGAGAAATGGAGCTAGTATGTTCTAAGTTAGATGACAGTTCCAAGAATTGGACAGTTACCACACATTTCAAGTTAAGTTGTGAGTATACTTTGATTGATAAAATCATCTATGTTGCTACGAGAATATGTCACCCATAGTGTTTGTATACCAATAAAAATAATTTAAATAATATCATTATGAATAAAACGTCTAATTTCCACATAAAGTTTTACCACGCCAGAACTATGGTGAGGTTGTTGAAATGAATTAATAAATAAGTTATTAACGCAGCTCACCTATTTCTTGTTGGACTGTTCACTTTGTAATTTCTCTCGTGTTATTTTTCAGCCGTGCGTCAGATTGCCAAGGACTGGGTGTCGGGGAACTGGTATTTCGCCGACGACAAGCGTGACCGGATCTTCCTGTGCACGGTGACTGGGGAGCACTGTCTGACAATCATCAACCATGGAATCAGCCGACCCAAGAGTATCGCCGTAGACGCATCCCGAGGGTACGAACTGTTTCCTGATATTACCTCCCTTATCTTGTCTGTACAATCTCGTATGGATTAAATATTTCCACTGCAACCAAAAAAAACCCCACTAATTCAATCAAAAAAAAAGAAAGTTGTGTAATCTCCCGAGAGCGGGTGGTAGTGAAATGGTAGAACGTATGGACTTAGGTGCCCGGTATCAATATTCATGGAAGTTGCCTTTCTGTTGCGATATTGATAGGATGTGCAGTGTGTACCACTCCAATGCAGTTTATAATCTTTTGTCTGTCAGTACCAGCCAGTGCTAACAGGTTTACTGCAACATTCCCACTCTCACGTAAAGCAATAATTCAGCCACTCACTACTATTTCAGATATATATTCTACGCCGACTGGTCATCGCAGCCCAAAATTGGACGAGCTAATCTAGACGGAAGTGGTGCTATGTCCATTATTACCAAGAAGATTGTCCATCCAAGTGGGATAACTCTGGACTTCCCCAAAAAGCAGATCTACTGGGGCGACTCCTTTCTGAACATCATCCAGAGGGCGGACTACGAGGGCAAGAACAGGATGACCGTGTTTAAAGATGTCACGGTGGGTGTTCCATGTCAGGTCGGCTCCAGAGACTACTAAAGGCTTTGAGTATGATTTCATGCTCCAGCTAAAATTTGATATGGAGATTTGTGAACAAAACATGAAAATGTACTCAAAGATTTGTGATCTTGGGGACTTGAAAATGAAATAGTTCCATCTTTTTGAAAATGTTTACCAAGGGGTCAATGATGTTGCCGTATTTGTGTGATGGACTAACAACGCGAAAACCTTAATGGAAATTTTGTCAAAAGGCTTACTGTGGATACATATTTTGACTTCACAGAACGTGAAACAAACTTTCGGTTCAATTTTCAGGTGCGAGCGCACTATGGTTTGACCCTGTTTGAGAACTACCTGTACATGTCCAACCTCCAACTACGGAACCACAGTGTGGTGCGTGTGCACCGCTTTGACCGCACGGCTCCCGCCAAGATGGTCAAAGGAGATCTGCTGAAACCGGAGGCGCTGAAAGTTGTCCACCAAGTCCAACAACCAGGATGTGAGTGTTTGGGCACGGTGTTGATTGCTACTGATTTTAAGACATCCAGTTCTGCTGCATGTTGTTACTACGTTGAACGAGTTAATACAGCAAAAGTTTTCTTTGGATTGTTTAATTTCGGTGACCTCTCTTTTCATTCAGACAAGAATAAGATCTGTGCCAACAAATGTCAGCACATCTGCATCCCTATGCCCGGACCCAACGACGGTGTCACGGCTACGTGTACGTGCAGAGCGGGATTCAAGCTGGTCAACGACACCAAGTGTGAGAGTAAGTCCACCAAGATCAGCACTTGCCCAGCAAACTGTGTTATAGCCTATTAACATTATTAACTAGGGCTGCTAAAATACTTTGAGATGCTTTTTATGGAGGCTATCCCTAAGCATGTAGTGTAATAAATAAAATACTAAACTCGCTTCCGCACGATACCATTTAAAAAAACCTTGTGGATAGTTTTGGTGTCTGACAAGCATCAGATACAAAATTACATGGAAGTTCATTTAGTATTCTCGCCCCCCATTTTATGCCAGGACTACTTCACTACTCTTTCATGATACATATAATAGGCCAGGCCTCGAGAAACCTTTTTAATTAGATTTCATATTTAGCTCAAATTTTGTAAGGGGATTTGTGAACAAAACTTGTATCGCGATTTGTGTGCAACCCAGCTGTATCGGTTCACGACCTTTGACCTCACTCACTGTCCCTCCCAGAGGATGTGCCAGCTCAGTTCCTGGTCTACGCCAACGCCGGTCAGGGCAGCGTGCACGGCATCTCGCTGGACCCCGCCATCACCCACGACGTCATGGAACCCATACAGAACCTCAACAGACCCGTGGCCTTGACCTTCCACGCAGAGACCAGTCACGTGTACTACTCGGACGTCAGCATGCTGCACATTGGTCGTCGCCATGTCGACAGTGCAGAGAAGCCAACAGTCTTTCTGGAGTCGGGTAAGCGGACTGTGCTGTGTTGTGCGTGTCAACGTTAACTGATTTTGGCTGTTAACCCTCTCCATGCAGGAGGCAACCGGAGACAACCAAAGTGCCTGCGTAATCCAGCAATGAGAGGGTTAATTGAAGGTGGAATTGTGTTTCATTTGGGTGTCCATGGCAGTGATGGGATATTGTTGTTGTTTATAATTTTTTCTTCAACAGCCATGTTAGAAACCGTATAATTGATATTTTATGAGAGCTTTATCAGTCATTAAAGATAATGCAATTTCTTAATATCGTAAACGGATTAGAGGATCTATGAAAAGGAAGCACAGGAAAATGGGGATTGTTAATATACTCACAGTTAATATTTCTGCTGCAAGCACTCTATGCTATTATACATGGTGTATGATTGTTATGTTTCTGTACAGGAGTGACCAGCTGTGAAGGTCTGGCCATTGACTGGGTGGCCAAGAACCTGTACTGGACAGACGACGGACATCAGACCATCAACGTGGTCAGACTGGACAACACGTCGCTGACCCACACCGTCATCAACAACACAAACCACCCCAGATCCATCGTGGTAGACCCCGTGGCTGGGTGAGCACTGCCCGACAAGCCTGTCCATACTTAACTTGTAGTCTATGCCCTGCAATTGGACCCTTTGGAAGGATCCTATTGCAGTTGTCTATTCTAAACTCTTGCATAAGTGTTTGTATGTGTAAAGAAAATCCTAGGTATCGAGCTTATAGTGCCAAGATCTTTGCATGCAATGTTATATATCATAAAAATTAAATCGAAAATTCTATATGGTATTATTAATGAGGAAAATACTATGGAAAGGGATATCTACCAAAATGATAAGATGCTGTATTGCCAATGGAAATGACAATAGTGCTCTATTCTAAGTATTACCACCGATATTATTAGTGCAAACACAAAGAATTAAAAGACACTAGGAGGAGATTTGTTTATAAAATATATGTCATTGTCAGAATGTTGCTCACTATTGTCGGTGGCCAGGGGTAATTAATTAATAGCTTTAATGCTATATTAGTACAATTATGAACCTAAACATGACGTATACGTATTTCAGGTACATGTATTGGATCGACCTTCTATGGCGGCCACCCGTTGACATCGATGCCAAGATCGAACGTTCGGCTATGGACGGCAGCGACCGTATCGCCTTGGTCACCGAGAACATCACGTGGCCAAATGGCCTCACTCTGGATATACCCAATCAGAGGCTGTACTGGACGGATGCATTCTACGACACAATCGAGAGTATCAATGTTAATGGTACCGACAGAAAGGTAGGTGTAACACTGTTCTTTGGAGGAGGTTGGGCTGGGTCTTACTGTGCTTATCAATGTTCTATGCCAGATACATAATACTAACTTAAAAATCTGTTTTAGTAAACTCTAAACAAAAACCAATTGAGAAAACTCAACAATTCACATTTCTTGAAAAAGAAATTAGTTCAAATTGTTAAATGAAAACTACATCTCAGGAGAAAACCCAGGTCTGAGTTGTTTTCTATCCAGAAATCAGGTTCTCGGTTCTCCGTTGTTTGTGACGGCCATTGTTGTCATCGGATCGTGATTCCTCATGACCTTGTGTTCCAGACGGAGCGGCTGCTGAAGGGTGAAGGTCACAACCACCCTTACGGCATCGCCATGTACAAGAAGGAGCTCTACTGGACGGAGTCGCTCAAGGGTCTGGTGGATAAAGCCGACGGTCCTAGCAGCGTGGTGCACCTCCACAACGACAGTACACCTCTCTTTGACCTGCTGCTGTTTGACAAGGATGCTCAGCCCATGCCCAGTGAGTAGACATCTCTTTGTAGCCACATTAAAACATGACTATTATTGGTTATTGGATTTCAAACTATTACCGTTTTATTGTTTTCTTAAATCATTCACGTAGAGCTACACAATACTGGAGGCAATGTGGTTCTATAGATACGAGTTGTTTCCCCTACAGCTGCACATGCGTGTCTGGGTAACAATGGCGGCTGTAGTGACCTGTGTCTGGCTGTGCCCGCTGGACGGTCCTGTGCTTGTGGCAGTGGCCGACGACTCCAGGACAACAACGTCACATGTGAAGGTAAGCAATAGGGCTGCTCCATTTGTCATAGCCGGCTAGCCGCTTTTTCTGGTTCGAGAGTATGTTCATGTGGTTGGCCGCATGCAAATAAAGCAACCCGTTGGACCTAGCTCAAGTCTACTCAGTACCAAATGGTTTTCGGCCAGCCCAGTCTAGCCGAGTCTAGAAATCCTAGGTGGCGTGCACCGGCCAGGAATTGCCTGGTAACTGTCAAATGAAACAGTCTAGCCCCAGGTAGTTCCCTAAACGGCACATGGCAAACCTAGCCGGCTTGACAAAAGAAACATCCATCAGCCAATCAGAATACAGGTACACTTAAAGCCGGGAATAACTTGATTAGCCAACATATTGCAAGGCTAGCATAATGAAGGTGACAACTTTGTATTCAGGTATAAATGACATCGTGAAACCATGTTTAGTGGAAGAACTGCCAACAGGATGTTCTGTATTGACCCTATCGTCTGTTTGCATGATTAGCAATTGGAAAAGCTTACCGTATATTTCAAGGGGGGGCGAGGCTTCGCTTGCCTAGGGTAATGTCAATTGCTGTCCATTCAGTCAGTAGACATGATCTGACGTGGCAGGTTGCATATGTTCCAGATATCCCAGACTACAGCCAGCCCCCGGTGTGCGACGAGAACTTCAAGTTCCAGTGCAAGAACGGAGCGTGCATCAACATTCGCTGGAAGTGTGATGGCGAGCCCGACTGTATCGACCAATCGGATGAAGATCCGACTGAAGGCGGAGCTTGCAGTGAGTGGCAGACTGCATGAATTATTAGTTTACAGGATTTCTCCGTGATATATTTCAAATAAGATATGCATACAATGGTCTTTTACCGATCCAAATATATTCAAAATATCTCAAGGTTGTGAAAATAAACAAGTAAGCTTAGGAGAGTATGACTATCAGAGTAGACCTTGTATCGCTACAAAAAGACTAGCTTGCTTTATATATGTCTCTACATATACCATTTCCTATAAATGACATAGACATGGTATTTGTGGACAATGTGGAACACCGACAGCATTTTCTGTTTCCAGGCAACATCACGTGTCCCGATGAGACCATGTTTGCCTGCAGAAACAAGCGGTGCATCTACGCCCAGTTCGTGTGCGATGGAGAGGCAGACTGCATCGACGAGACCGATGAACGAGCTGAAGTTTGTAACAATGGTGGGTGGCGTTGAAAGTGCCTGGCTTCCTACATGCATGAAAATACTAATATGTTGGGACTTTAACCCTTTGACCTTCTGATTGAAGCAACTGGAGATGCCCTAATAGGATAATGGTTAAAAACAAAAAACATTTGAATTTCATTGTTGACAATTAACCCTCCCTGCTGGATTATGCATTTCCAGTTGCCTTTAGCATGATGAGGGTTAATCAGTTAAATCCTGCTGTGTGCTGGTGTCAGAATATGATGAAATAAGACATATTGACTTTTTGAAAACATATTTATCTTTTCGGATCCATTTGATAATGGGGATGTAAAGCATGACGAGTGTTTCAGAGGCAAGCTGTTGTTGTTGTTGTAGACCGCGTTTGTCCCGCCAACTACACCCGGTGTAAGGACTCGTTCAGATGTATCCCCGACAGCTGGCTGTGTGACCATGATAAGGACTGCGCCGACGGATCAGACGAGGGAGACAACTGTGGTAGGCGGAAATAGGAATGGCTCTATTGTGTCATGAATATAACTGGATTTTGGTGGAGGTCATTGTTGCAATGTGATCGTCACGTCACGTATGGGTGAAAGATTTCCGTTGTGACGTAAAAAACCCATAACTCCCTCTCTTCCAATGTGAAATTAGTTTATTTTTAGTTTATTATTTAAAGAGATGCTTCAAGGATTTATATTTTGCAAGCGAATTTGAATGGTTCACATTGTTAATGAAATAATAAATGTCGTTCAATTCTTATAATAAAATGTGTTGACGCGATAGCTCGGCGACTTATAAATCCGCCACATTCCCAAACTGGATGTTACGATGTTCAAACTCTTACGAGCCATGTCGTTGCTGCATGGCTCTCCTGACCAACATAAGCACACGACACATACAGTGTCTGGTGGAAGCCTCACTGACTGGTGGTGACCTCTGTTGCTTCAGGCTACTCCAGCTGCGGACCAGACCAGATCCAGTGTATGAGCGGCCGCTGCATCCCCTACATGTACCGCTGTGACAACGAGTACGACTGCAAGGACCACTCCGACGAGGTAACGGCATGCTCCCATCTCCAGGGGGGAGCTCAAATATTTAGGAACTGGCTTTATATGTCATTTAATTCAATTAATTTCATTATTTTATAGGGAAAGTAAAAGATTAAAGAACATCCTTCATGAATTGGCTATATTTGATTTAATTTGATTGTTTTATAGGAAATATCTGAAATTATTCGAAACAGTCCTTCATGAATTGGTTATATCGTTTAATTTAGTTAACATTTTTGTGATGTTGTATATCTCACAGGAAAATTTAAACTAAAATTAGGAATGATCTTTCGTTAATTTGCTTTATCTAATTTAATTAAGTTAATTTGATTATTTAATAGGATGTGACACCAAGATTTAGGCTCTGCTGTTAATATTATGTCTTGTGTTGTAACACTGATTGACAGTAAACTACATTTGGTTAGCATTTACTAACTTTAGGCCTTTTCATTTATTAGATCTGGAATTGGACATATTACAGTATTCAGTATGTATCTGCAAGAGGACGTTAACAGTAATTGATTTCTCATTTGTCCATCGTTCCAGTGGGACTGTGGCGACTGGTGTGATCCCAAACGTGAGTTCCGCTGTGCCAATGCCAGCGTGTGCCTGCCAATCATCTACCGCTGTGACAAAGAGTTCAACTGTGCCGACAAATCAGATGAACTCAACTGTGGTAAGCAAAGCTCAATTTTCTTATTGCTGCAAGGCCCAGAGATTATGGAACTTAACTCAAGGTTTTGTTTACAAATCTTAATTTAAATTTGTTTTTAAATATATTTTTGAACAATAAAGAAATTATAAAAAAAATAAAAAATCGTACTCGTAAAGTTTTGCAATCTCAGGGCTGGCAGTGCAGAGATTGCCAGAATGTCTGCTAATGTCTCCTACTGCAACGGTAGCATGTATGTAGTCTCCATGACATCCAGATTGCTGCTAATGTCCGCCATGTACTCTCCAGATGCGCCTGTGAACCACTGCGACCCCACCAACGAGTTCCTGTGCGCGAGTGGCACCTGTATCGCTAAGATCTGGAAGTGTGACGGAGATGAAGACTGCGGGGACGGGTCTGACGAGACCGACTGTGGTACGTCCTGTAGTTACTTTTCTTGTGGTATGTCCTAGGCTATAGTCTTTAACTGTGCAGCCTGAATGCACCCCTGTGGCAGGTGTAATTAACACTGGTTATTATGTCATTTAAACTGTCCATATGTCTCTTTTTGCTAAGCTACGAAATGTGCTTGTAGCCGGGAGTGATATAAGATGCTCCTACTGGTCTCGGCCAGCTGGGTTACCCCTTTGGCCCATTCAGTAGAGAATTGAACTCGCAATTAGTGTAGGGTTTGAATCCCAGGATCAGCATGATCCTCTGTTACATGCTCATCAGGTTTCTGAATGCGCCCAATGGCACCATGTCGTGACATCTATGCTTATGTCTTTTAGAAATGGGTATCTCAACCAACAGGACATGCCACCCCTCAGAATTCCGGTGCGACGACGGAAAGAAATGCATCTCGATGTCCTGGAAGTGTGACATGGATGTGGACTGTGACGACAAGTCAGATGAAAAACCCTCTGAATGCAGTAAGTATGGAAGACTGTGTGACATGGAGCACTGTAGATCAAGCTGGATTGTAGACTGTAACTGCTATCACTGATCTATATTGTATCCCTAGTTAAAAATGAATACAGAATATGTTGCACAATTAATACAGAATATATTGCACGATGGGGTCTATTTTGTTACAGAGTACCACAACAACTGTGAATATCCCATGTTTACATGCGGTGGGAACCGCCACACATGTCTACATCCTGATAGACGGTGTGACGGCAAGATGGACTGCGCCGACGGATCCGATGAGGGCCGACTGTGTGGTGAGTGGCCGCCATAACATTGAAATCGTGGTCACCAGTTTTACATTGTATTAGTATTTACACCTGCATTCCCTGACTGTAAGATATTTTTCATGAAATAGTGGTCACCAATCTTACATTGTATTAGTATTTACACGTGCGTTTCGTGACTGTCCCAGATTACAACATGTGTCTGAACCACGACTGCAGTCACGAGTGTCACAACAGTCCCGATGGCTTTGTCTGCTCCTGTCCTGAGAACATGCGGCTCATCTCCAACAACAAGACCTGTGTCGGTGAGTAGGCCTCTCTCTCTCTCTCTCTCTCTCTCTCTCTCTCTCTCTCTCTCTCTCTCTCTCTCTCATGTGTGATACTCCTTAAGAGTTGCAGATGGTCGGAGATGTGTGCGCTGTGGCATCCTATTACTCTGTCCAT
>JAVCKZ010030451.1:0-19482 GCA_034780755.1 Lepetodrilus elevatus | reverse complement strand
ATACGTAGTATGTTAGCCTATATATGGCGTAATCATTCCCCTGAAGAACCTACGGGCGAAAGCGCTAGGGATTTAGACCTACTCTTCATGTTATTATTATTATATATATATATATAAACCACAATCTGTTAGGGCCTATATCGACACACTAAACTCTCGTTATAAGGTGTGAAACGAATTTGTTACTCGTTATCTGTGACTGTAAGTGTGTTTATGTTGTTGTAATTACTGTTTCGTAAAACAAATTGTATTATTATCGTTTGCCAACTGTCATACTAATGAACTAGGTCTGCATTTCACACATGTCGCAGTGTCAGGCCTACTTCGTACGCTACAATGAAATAATATTAATGTTGGTGCAAAGTAGAGACAAGCACAACAATGCATGCATTCTATTTCAGATAGTTGCCATCAGATGTTAGCTATATAAATTTAGTAGCTGTATTGTATTGTATATAATGTAGCGTCATGAGCATGACATTGTGTATACGACACGGAATAATTTAAACGCATTATTAATATGCATTATTATTGTTACATTAATAAGCTCTCGATATAGGCTTACGATAAAAATACATGGATCGATTGAAATATTTACTTGATGACGGTAATGTCCGAACATAAGTACATTTATTTATATTCATTACGTTATTGCTATTAATTGTGATTTGTCGTACTTTATCCTACACCAATGAAAAAGTATGAATCGTCAACCATATGCAGTATAGATTAGTTATTATACTCCTCTACGGTTCTATCTAGCCCTGATAACTGCCCTTGGAAGTCATAATCTTGCCATTAAATTGCCTGCGTCTCTGGAATTTGTTTTCAACCTTGAACATTTCTCTAATGTTTTGTTATTACCGGTTCGAAAAGAAAATGGTAATTATCAGTTACTGCGCTCCCATCCTCGAAAACACAGGCCATTATCACTACACTAACATCCGTCGTAAAATGTGGCGGAGGGTTGTGCGTAGGCCTAGTCATAATAGCATGTGTTTTCGAGGGGGGAAATTGCTCCAAGGGGAAATTATAAGCATGCACAGACGAAATATTTGTTTCGAGAGAAATATAGATATTGAAACAAGTAATATTGTAGTTATTTGCGTAAGCGAATTGGTAGACATTTAACTGTCCCAAGTTTAAAATAGCTTCATTTCCAGATACCGTTAAATCCGGGGGAAAACATTTATCAACAACTTGGATACATTTTATTTCAGTACAGTATATAGTTATTTTAAATTAAAATGCATACGCTTGAAGGAATTACAATAATATTTTGTTTTGATGTAAGTAATATATAAATTTATGTTTGTATAAATATAAATAGTTAATATAGAAGCTATTCACAACCGGTCGTCAATCTCGTCCAAGCTACAATTGTGTTGTTGTTGTTGTTGTTTTTGTTGGGGTTATTTATTTTTGGGTGGGGTTGGGGTTTGTTCTTTGATATCATCTGAAGACATGGTAGCCTATTCGTGTTGCTCTTAATAATTCTTCTTTTTTTAAAGTGGTGTTACTTCTTTATGCTCGTTTCTTCCATATAGTGGGGCATAATACTTAGCTCACAACTTACAGACTTTTTAGATAAAATATAAAGACCCAAGTCAGATTAGCGCGCATTATAATATTGGGTCAAATTCTATTTTTAAACAAAGCACGGTGACACGTGCGTGGCTGTTGTTTTGCTTGCGTGTATCCAGACCTATCGTGTGGACCATGCTGAACAACATCTCGAACAGACATTTAAGCACACGATCCTTATTAACTATGCATTAAGATTTTCTCAGAAGTTTCGTCAACACAAGGTCTAATATGGCTATCACAGGAATTTGGAAAGTTCTTGGAAGTTCTTGGAAATTCTAAAAATAGACATGACATACTTTTGCGTCCGATGCCTACAGTGTAGAGCATATTCAATTAAGCGTAACATATGAATATTACCATTATACTAGACTACAATATAATATTGATTTTCCTGGGATGTAACTAGTTCTACTAGTATTTCCATTGTCGTTTTCTCTACTGCAGTATACATGTGTATGTGCTACTTTAAAATAGTTGCTGTATATGTATATCTAAGTATGTTGTGCATTTCCTTTAAGTATACTTGGTTAGTAGTTTATACCGTCTCTCATTATTCTTTAAGAATTAGAGGCCTGTCTATATTATAAGTATGTATGTATTGAATGTATTATGCAATTGAATATGTATACACAAGGCAAGAAACACCAAAAATCGTGTCTGTAATTTTAGTTGTTTGTCTGTTTTATAACGTGTATACCTTTCTACCTATACACCGCTCGTTCTACGTATAGTATTTGTAGGCCTACTTGAGTTCGTCTCTTTTATTTTCTATTCTAGAATATCAGCATAATGGCAACATGATGGTTCAACTTTTATTTATTGACTTACTATCGAAGTCGGCCTAATAGTTCAGCTATTATTTCCCGAAGTGTCAGACTTGTATTTGTCGACGAATAGTTCTTTAATGAATTGGCAATCGTTTTTCAAATGTCCCGATAAAAATAATAAACATGCAGGTTAGCCACTTTAAAAAACACTGGATCCGCGCATATCCACGCATGACTAATAGCGATTTCCGTCGCCGATTTCCGTCGGGTTTCGATTGCCTATATATATATAGTGTGCGGTGCTCCAAATATCAAAACATGTTAGACTAAAAATCGCAGTCGCCGGCCAGCGCACCCTTGCGATTTTCCGTCGGCCGACAAAAATCGGCGACGCGTACGACGACCAGCATTACTGTACTATTACACAGACACTGGTCAGTCAACCTTATTAATAGCCTCAATGAGTATGAGTGCACAGCAGTATTATGCATACCAGAAATATACGTACACGTATTTACATATTGATAACAACCATGCAGTAGGGCTACTTTAAATTCGTGTGCCAATGGTTTACAAGTGAGTAAGCAATGGACGTTACAATCATTTCTACTTCAACATTGTTATCACTCTCTCTCTCTCTCTCTCTCTCTCTCTCTCTCTCTCTCTCTCTCTCTCTCTCTCTCTCTCTCTCTCTCTCTCTCTCTGTTTCTCTCTCTCTCTCTCTCTCTCTCTCTCTCTTTCTCTCTCTCTCTCTCTCTCTCTCTCTCTCTCTCTCTGTAGATATGACTGATATACTTTATCGGTTTACAATTAATATACATATTCTGTAGATTAGGCTACTTTATGTACATTTAGATAGGTACTGTATAGTCTACGTCTATACCAGTATATTAATATATGAGTATACTAGTGCTTAGAATATTGGTACTTAGAATATTAGTATACATGAGTATACTAGTACTTAGAATACAATAGCATGACCTATATTCTATGTTTGGTAGAATATCTAAATATATTTCCTCATAGAGCTTACTTAATGGATTGACAAACAAAAACAAAACAAAATCAAATTTCATGAATTTACATGACCTTATCAAATAAGGATTATGTCTATATATAGCTATAACACCAAACATTTTGACTATTTCAATTCAATTATAAAAATAGTACTTTATTTAGAGGGGCGAGCTTGGCAAGACAGGACATGGCATGATGGTATAGGCCGACAGTTGTGTGGAGAATTGCATCAGCACTTGCAAAATTAGTCTTTTGTTTTCCTATTCCATCTGTAAGACGCCACCCCTCTACGTAAAATTCCCTCATACAGACACCCGCATTACTATAGATTTCATGTTATTCATAGTGCAGTAGCGCCCCATATATACTATGGAGAATGTGTGAACTATTATCTGCTTGCAAACAAACTCTTGTTTGCTCTCGTAAAACGTAGTCCCACAGGTTAGAGCGGGTAAATATGATCTTATGTGAGGAAATTGTGAAACATCAATTATTACACTGCATAACATGTAAATGAAGTGAACTCGTTGAGTGGAAAGCTGTTTGATACTTTGTCTAGAACCCTACATAGTCCTGGCTCTGGGGGGTCATTCGTGTACACGACTCTTTTAGACTGTTACCTTAAATTGTATTATTCTACATGCAAAGACATTCAATGAATAATTTAAACATGCACAATGTATTTCTTAAAGTTACAATATCGTAATTTTCATATTTAGACGTTCAACTTAAAATCTTTGACGGGCTCTGCAGAAAAGAATGTAGGCTACTTGATCTGGAATTGTTACCCAAACTTGTTTAGAATGTCTTGAATTTAAGGTAACGCTCTAAAAGAGTCGCATACACGAATGGCCCCTCATAACATAGACTCAACATGAACTATGAAAACGGTGTCAATGAGGATTTTTTAGGATATCTGAATACGTTATAGTCATGATTCTTGTGGTAGTAGTCTCGTAGTATTATATAGCGAATAGACAAGAAACGTAAAGCACAATTTACTCAGTTTTGTTATAATATGTTTCCTCATTTGATAGCAACCTAGTATTAATATGCATGTCAATATAATCGTTCCCTTAACCCTCTCCTTGCTGAAGGCGACTTAAGTTGCCCGATCACATGCAGAACTATAACACTTTGATTTTATTCAGCAGGGATCGTAGCTACAGTAGTAGACTACTTTATAATATCATTGGAACTATAATTAGCTTTGTTATAGTATACTCCGATCAGGTTGGCTGACCTCCTCAAACATTCTTGCTAATATGGAAAACGAACTATCGTTCTCGTCATAGACACCATAGACGTGCATGTATGGTTTACAATGCATACGTGCATGTATGTTTTAAAAAAAATAAAAAATATAAAAAACAACGTTTCAAACGTCAGACTAGATTAGATATCGTCTCCTCGCCTCTTTTGTAACATAAGCTATCAGACGCCTGATGCAATCACGAGTAGTCGTACGAGTATGATAAACAGGCGTAATGGACATGTGATTGATAGCCTTGTAGCGCTGGAAATGACAGTTTGGGTTGTATACTCCCAGGGAGTTGAGAAGGAACTGTACAATGATCCATTGACCGGGGATAATAATGTGGCACTTGAGCTTGCCTTAGTAGAGGTGGATTTGGCCTGTTATTATATATTAGCTTAAAATGATATAATGTTGCTGTTGTTGAACTTTTACGCACGCTTCCTGATCTTACTGAAACAGGTGTCTTGATTATATTAAATGTAAAAGCTTGCATTTCTGAGAGAAATTTCACCACGGTCAATATGCACATGCCATTCCCAACTCCCAGTACGTCGGACTTCTTTCAAAGACATCCAACCTAACTTTGTTTATCTCACAAAGTTAAACATGTACGTACTGTTCCCGGTGTACATGTCCCTGTGCTCCTATGTATTACAGTAATTAAACTGTGTAACTCTAGCATATATCTCTCCAGCGTGTATGTTGTTTTCTCGTAATACACTGTCATGTGTGCTTTGAGTATATTATCAGGAGTGTGTTATTACATTTACCATGTGTTACTAACAGTTGTCCATATGTTATTAACATGAGCGTGTGTTTGCTGGGGTTTTCAAACATGATAATCATTTCAAAATATTCAAAGACTGTAAAGTCACATTTGATTGCTGGAATTCGAACTCTCGAACTCTCGCATTTCTAGCGCTCTAGTGGACTACGCCACCTTGCTGACGAAAGCATAATCTAAAGTTGTGAATTCAAATCGTAGGCATTTTATGAGCGATTCATTCAATCGCTCGTAAAGCCCCTGCACATATTAAGTATAATTCCTTCAACGTCGTGCATTGCATACCGTATCTCCCTCGGACCTTGCGTTAACCATCGCATAACCCTACCTCCAACCTTAGATATAATATAGACTACACCTTTGGTAACGTTTACATTAAGGCTATCCTAGATTTAGATCTGTTCCATACAGCAGGTCGCACATAAGTCATTTCGTTGAAGATTTGTTAGAATGAAGTGTAGAATATACCAAGGATTAATGTTGTGAGATCCAATTCTTTCAGTTGCCAATTAATGTCTTTCTAGTGGCAAGGGTGAATGATATTGAGTTTAACGTCGCTTGCATGAATCTCACCCATTTGCGACGACTAAAGTGATAAGCTTATATGTGTGTGTATACGTCATAAGGGTCACAGACACGTATTGCATATATTCTGATACAACTATCTTTCTCCGACAAATATATATATATAAACTCAAACTCATGCCATTCTATCTGGCAATTAATGGGAATCATTTTGAAATTTCAGGCTTTTTAAAAATTAACTTAGTGAACTGAAATTCAATGAAAAAAATCAGGTATTATACACATTGCCTGATTATACAGATTAACTGTAACATATTTACTTTGTTTTACTCAGAGACCATAGTAGACACAAACTACTTTAACTCTCTCCATGCTGGAGGCAACTGGAGTTGCCCTAAAGAGCTGTTCCCGTGTCTAAACCAGCAGGGAGAGGGTTAAGAATCTTTCAATTCTTTCAGTAATAGATCACATTCCCATAATTTCAAAATTTATTATGTGAACAATATTATTATTTTCGAATTGTATATGATATTCACGTTGACATTTTTGTCAGAATTCTAAAAATTCATTGTCTCATATGGGTGAAAGATTCCTGTTAAGACAATAAATCACTCACTAAAAATTCACTAAGAATCTGAACAAAGCATTACGCAATTTGCCTTAATGCGGTCGAAAGGTCTTGATGTTTTGCTTTCTAGAGGCGTGCAGTGTGTTGTTGGGGGGGAGGGTGTTGGGAGGGTGTCGAACGTCTTTCATATTGTTTTCTATTCCATACAGTATGACTATGTACAATCAGGCTATGCTACAACAGAAGCGGTTCTAGCCCATTGTTAAGTGTACTGTTGCTTCGCAGACGGAAAAACAATATTGTACATTCTATTTAAATCACTTTACGAGACATAAATTATTTGTTGAGCTTTGTTTCATTTATGAATGTTGAATCCAGGGTGTCATTTCAAGATGTTATTTATGTGTGCGGTGACGTCTCATGCCGGGCGCCATTGTTTGACTCGATTGAAGAACAGTTGCCATGATTCATGGTTATCTAACATTGTGTTTATTTTTTTAAAGTGTGCAATTTTTTTAAGAAGAAAATGTTTATTGTTAGGTATCAATCATGTTATTGACAGTCTTAAAAGGACAAGCCTTGTGTCAGAATACCATTAAAATAATTAAATATATATTTAAATAGTTCTTTTGGGACTATCGAATATTGTGAGCAATTCCTTGAGTTCTATTTATTAACCTTCTCCCTGCTGAATAAAATCAAAGGGTTCTATTTCTGCATGTGATCGGGCAAGTTAACTCGCCTTCAGCAGGTAGAGGGTTAACTAGGCATTTTATGTGATGGTTAAGGGTGAAGTTAATGACTTGTTTAGTGATCTACCATAAATAATTTTGGTATTTAATTGGTCTTAGAATTTTTTCTTTGAATAAATATTACAAAGTCAGATAATATGGTATCATTACAAAAAAAAAGAAATTTGTTTTTTTAATTCTGGAGAGATGTTTGGAAATAGTGCTTTAGATGGGGTGGGTATTCTTTCTTGTTTTATTTGTCTGTATATAGTAACAGGGCCCAACAATTGTTTGTGCTGTGATCTTGTATAATATGATTCTGCTGTGGCAAATCTGTCTAGTTCGCTTGGCAAGTTCTTCAGTGTACAGACGACATTATTATATAGTGTGTGCATGAACCCCATTTATTTTCAGATTTTTCTTTTTTAACGGAAGCCTTATTAACCCTCTTAAAAGTCTTACCCTTCCGAGATATTTATTTCATTGTACGCTACTAGTCACTGACGAGATTTCCATAAACAACCATAAACTTTCGCAGGTTAAATCAAAATCCATGCTCTGTATTCGGTACGGCATCCGTGGTTGGTTGGCCCGTAGACGGTTAACCTTCTCCATGCTGGAAACAACCAGAAATGCCCCAAAGAGCAGTGCCTGTGTCTAATCCAGCAGGGAAAGGGTTAACAGTGAAGTGTGGTGAAGAAACACATTTGTCTCGTGAGGGGCATCTGCAGCCATATTTGTTGACACAGTTTATGGAGAGAAATATTCTAACGAAATCGAAATAGGCCAAGCATTGTAAATTATTTCGGTTCTCAACTGAATAATATTTTTATGTTTATAATGGCGGGGTAATCTTTGGATGTATATTTGAGAAATTTTTAAGAAGTAAATTTATGTTAACTTAATGTTAATTCAGAAATATGAATGTGAATAGAAACTATTTTTATATTTGATTGGCTATATGTGTATGTATTGAAGTTATGGCTTGATATTGTCATGAATGACTTTTTTTTAAATAAGTTAAATATCCTCTTGAAATTGAAGTATGATGTTTTTAATTACTGAATTATTGTCACATGAAACAATAATAATAATAATTTTGAAAGCATTCTCTGAAAATCAGATAATTTACTTTGCATGGCCTAAATGAATTTTTTATTTTTTATTTTTTTTCAGTTTATGTCGGATGTCCATAGTATTTTTGGCTAGCATTATTAGTGTTGAAAGCCATGTAATGGAGTAGAATGCTATCTTGCGAGATAATGGTGTACTCTATCTTGTGAGATAAGTGTGTAATCTATCTCGTGAGATAATGGTGTGCTCAGCAGTGGTAAAGTGATTAGTTTATTTTAATAAAATATTAATCACAATATTTAAACTACCAATAAAACTATGTTCAAATTTGTATCGATCATGTTGAAATCTGGTGAAAATTTCACACAGAACCGCACTTTTTTTTCTTCTCCACATGTTACTTTTACTAATCTAACATATGGAATGTAGGTTAATTTTGAATTACTTCCCTTGGTTCAGGGTTACAATCTGATAATACACACTGGGAATGCTAGATAAAAGATGCTACAAGCATTGGCTATTACCAAAATCAAAACAAAGTTTGACAAGTCATAAGATATCACGGTTAACCCTTTCCCTGCTGAATTAGGCACAGGCACTGCTCTTTATGGCATAATCCAGTTGCCTCCAGCATGGAGAGGGTTAATGCATGTATAAATGTGGCATATCTTGCATGGCCAGGCCAAGTTGATGTCTTGTAACCCTCTACATGCTGTAAGCAACCAGAGATGACATAGAGAGCATTGCTGGAGCCTAATCCAGCAGGGAGAGGGTTAAGGACCACTGTGTCTGTATTTAACTCCAGACAGACACACAACAACAATATTACTTCTAAAATCAGATTTGGACTCTTACATTTGTTCAATTTAGAATTCTGACTAATTTATCACACTGGAAAGTTTAGTAATCGCACAGCACAATACATCGTTCTACTTTTCCATGTGTAGAATTCAATTCACAACTTTGCCTTAATATTTGAGGATTGAATCTTACTGCTGGTTTGATTTTTTTTTAAATGTTTTTTTTAAAAGTATTTTATGATGCATTTCCGTTATTTTATTTCTTATAAAAGAAAAGAAAAATTATTTCTTCTTTTTCTTTTTTCAAAGATTTTTTTGGGGGGCGGGGGAGGGGGCTACACAGCAAAAATGTTTGTGAAACAAGTAATCAACTTGGCCTGGCCTGAATCATGAATGATGTATTATTATGATCGTCCTGGTGATTCTGTACACTATGTATTCTTGACTTTATTATTGTATACGTCCAGATGTACATGCTTTTGTACCAGAGAAGACATCTTGCTATCGGTTGTTTTCTTTCAGTTGCGTATTCACACTGTCCAATCCCTTGTTATTGTATGTTCCTGTTGTGTTTCCGATCCCTGATTTTTGTTTTATTTTTCATTGTACATACTCTGTTATTTCTCAAATGGCATGTGAAGTGTGAAGCTTCTATTTTTTGTTCCTGACATTAATTTTATGAACTCTATGTGTAATGCTCTCATGTTTGATTTTTTGTTGAACGATGTAAAAAAATTGTGTCATGCACGTTCTCAAAGCCGAGAGAGATTTCTCGTTTGTTAAATTTCTAAGCAAATTGACAATATTTCATGTTCATTTTCTGAAGATTTTCTCGAGGTATCATTCCTTGCTTATTTTTAACCCTCTCCATGCTGAAGGCAACCATAGATGCCAAAAAAGACGTGCCTAATCCCACAGGGAGAAGGTTAACCCTCTCCCTGCTGGATTAGGCACATGCACTCAGCTGTTTAAGGCATATCTGGTTGCCTCCAGCATGGAGAGGGTTAAAGAGGGCCTTTACTTGAAGTTGAGCTATTTCGCTGAAAACTGGTTATCTCCCTTGTATAGAGAATGGAAAGCGCTATTTGTTGAAATGCCATATAGTGAACACGACATAGGCACTCTTTTCTTTAAATATGCACATCGCAGATATTTTTAAAGATTATCACCCAAGTGACCTTGACACTTGACTTCTTTACAACCGAGGATAATAAAATCTATTTGATTCTGTCGTGATATTTTAATAAAAATAATAATAATAATAACAATAATAAGGGATATTTTGTATGCGTCCTGCATTATTATCCCCGGTCAATGGATTAGTGTGCAGTCAGTGTTCCTGCTCAACTCCCTGGGGAGTATTCATAGTGGACTTCACCCAGTCTAGTTATCTACAATGTCAATTAGCATGCAAAGTATATTCCCACGACCGTGCAATATAATGAAGGAATTTATACAGTACACTCGTCGCAAATATGGGCAAACGTTAAACTCCATATTCACTCAATCATTATACAGAACACAATTTAGTATAAAAATACCCCACAGCGACATTAAACTCCATATTAACTCGCTAATTGGTATAAAAATACAAGTAGTTCAAAACTGTATAAAAGCAGTTATGTCAATGTGGAATATTTTAATTTCATTTTATTTCTTCTTTTTTTTGGGTGGCTATTAATATATATTGTTTTGTGTACTGTAGTTGTATTTATTATTATCTAGTCTTTCTGTAAGCATTCATCAATATCTATTGCATTCAAAAACTGTTGTTGTAGGCCCAAAATAATTGTCAGAACTATTTTAACATTTTTACCAGTGATGCTTATTCATGTTAAGTTTTGTCAACTAAAGATGCTTGAATTTAATTTAAGCTTCAAAATTAATTAAATATTTTAAGATGGGACAATAGTATCAATATTTTGTTGTAATTTGTTGAAATTTTTGTGTTATTTTATGAGTTTAACATGTTGCACTTCTTCTTTACTGGTCCCCAGCAACATGCAACCTAATTACTAATTACTAATTTAATTACTTGCAAAAGGTTCCTGGTTCAAATCCTGCCTCGAAGCCCGGCATCAATGTTCGCAAAAGTTACCTTTCTGACGAGATATTGATAGGATGCGTTAACTGTACATTGGCAATGCAGATATCCTTGGTCTTTAAGTACCAGCCGGTGCTCACAGGTTTACTGCAATATTCAGCGCTACAGATGTTGCAATGCAGATACCCTTGGTCTTTCAGTACCAGCTGGTGCTCGCAGGTTTACTGCAACATTCAGCGCTATAGATGTTGCGGGTTTCCTCCTGCCTTAGCCTGACAAGCTGTGATGTAAGTGAAAGAATCTTGAAAGCAGCACTAAACTCAAATTAAAAAAGAAAAGAAAATGGAAATGTTCCAATATATGAGTGATGCTTGCTAAGTATTTCTATCAGTGTTATGCGTTTCTGATTATTCCTTAGGTATTCCTGATTATTCCTTAGGTATTCCTGAGGTGTCAAGGTCATGGTCATACTTCAGGGGTGCGTTCAAGATAGAATACATGCAATACATTACTTTTCCCTACATGTATTGCTCGTTGAACGGCTTCGTGCGTATCGCTTTTCCTACACAGCGCACAGCCTCCAGACCTGTAGTGAAAAGTATTAATACGTATTGCTACGCGTGCTGGCTGAATGGCTTCTGTAGCAATACATATCGATATGTATTCCAACTTGGAACGCACCCCAGTTTCTGTTTCTAGATTATACCACAATGGCTGCTGTTACTATCTTCTCATGGAAAGACGTATTAATGCATGGTGGTTTAATAAGCCTGCACTGTTAATATTTTAAGTTGGTCAGTGTTCGAAGTCAAAGGTCATTTGGGGTCAAAGGTCATTTGGGGTTGGATCTACCATAAAATACCCACGGGAGGCCCATCACGGCCTCATAAAGGCATACAGTCATATCGATTTCATAGTCCGACACATTTACGTGTACCTGAAAGTATGTATGTTTTATTTGTCTACATAAGTATATCGGGCAGCTGACATACAGGCTGCATTTTCAACATGTTTTACTGATTTTCAATATTTATTTACTGTATTTTATTTTTTTATCTTGTGGTAAAAAATATCAAGATGTGGAAAATATATGAAAATAATGAAAACCAGTGGGACATGTATCAAATGTAGATGGCTTGTTACCCAGTGTACTTGTGCAATCAAAGTAAATGTACATACAGTAGACCTCGCATATAACGTACTCATTGGGGCCGGCTATTTTTGTCCGTTATATGCTAAGCCCGTTATACGCATATGCCGTAATTATCGTTGGACGGGACCTGGACTTCAGATTCAGTCCATTATAGACGAGTGTCCTGTTTATGCGAGGTCTACTGTACTTTACAGGTAATATGTTGACCCTGAAATATGTCAACAAACTGCGATTGTATGCCTTTAATGTTATTTTATAGAATGTCTTCATATGCCCAGAAATACATTTGCACTGTGCACAGTCTCTGCTTTACTGCTTTATTTAATTACCCCCCTTGATTAATTAATTAATTACCATGATCAGGATGATAATTAGACTTGATTTCATGCATTGAAACTTACAACATTCCTTGTTAATACGTTTTGATAATCTAGCCAACCTACTTAAACTCTATAAAACATGAGATGTTAGAATGTCATTTAGCTGAAAAATCACTATGTCAATATTGGGTAAAAAAAAAGAATGTGTCATATTTTGTGTCATATTTTACATCTGAATGTACCGGTATTTCAACTCGTATTCCTTACTGAGTATATTTTTTACTGATCAAGTAAGCAGTTTGTATGCGTCAACTGCGGAACGTAGCCGTTTATGACGATATATTGTAGCGTGTGTTACCCACCGAAGTGGAGTGGTCACTCTGAGTATATGACCATTGGTCACTTGCATCTCGTCCCCTGGTCTACTCACTTTTCGTCCCCGGTCACTCTCATCATCTCGCCCCTGGTCACCCCCCATCGCGTCACTTGTCAGTCATCACGTCATCCAGTCACTTGTCACCGTCATCTTGTCACTCTCATCCCGTCATCGGTCACCGTCATCATGTCACAACGGTCACCGTCATCATGTCACAACAGTCACCCGTCATCGGTCACCCGTCCCTGGTCACTCGTTTATCTCACCATATTCGAATCAGGCCTCATGTGTACATTTCCCACGATGTCTACGATTACAGGGAATAAAAGAAATATTATTGTATATATGCTCCGTCTTCCGTTATCTTTCGTACATCCGGCCAATGCTTGAGAGAACCAATGGGAAGCTCGCATTTAATTTTCCAATTTCATGTTTCCAGCTACCATATTTGATGTATTAAACGCCCTGCTCCAATAAACGCCCCCTTTAACTATTTTAATGGGGAAAAAATATTTGTTAAAAAAGGAAATTAAAATGTTTTTTTTTCTTTTTCATTTTTGTTTTTTTCCAAGGGATTTAATGCTGGAATTGGGGAAATTCTTTTTAAAGACTACTGTTTGTGATCCAGGAAGTTTTTCCTCTATAAATATTGATGTTTTTTAAAACAAAATTTATTTTTTATTTATACGATATATATATTTGTAAGACATGTTTGGCCCCCACGTATTCAGATCAACCAAGCAACATCCACAGATTTGCATATCTCCAATCCAGAATGTCGCAAAGTTGCTAGGATTGGTCCCCAAGATTACGAAACTTAAACGTACGATTTCATGCTAAACTCATTCACAAATCCCCATATAAAATTTTAGCTCTAGCCACTGTTAAAACAGGTACGGTACATGTAAATTTGAATACCGGGTAAAGTGAAAAGTAAGCATATTTTGTTTTGTTGAAACATGTTCTTAAAAAAAATAATAAAATAATAAAATGTTACAACAAATGTTAGAAAATGTAGAGTATCTTTTAGGAAAACGTTTATCAGTGTTTCATTATGTCAACCGTTCAACAATTTAACCATTTATTACACTATTTCACTGTAACCACCTCAGCTCCAAAACAGTTCTTGACATCACTGACGCATTGATACAAAAATATTTGCTAAAAGTAATATGCCTTACTAAAATCATCCTCAAAATATTATTATTTAAAATGAATTTAAATAATAAAAAGTGATGGCATATTCAGTGTTGCCAAACTTTTTACCTTCAGTATAGTTTCTCACATGTACTACGGTAGTATTATTAAAACCATGGCATCTACGCATCTACGGACAACAGTGAAATATTCCCTGTGTGACGTAAAACATTAATTCATTCAGGTAGTGAGGCCCTTCCGTGAGGCGGTACCCTGACTTATTCTACACGGGTGTACACCAGGGTGGAGGTATATCCCCACTCTTATTTGCTTTACGTGTTGTACAACGGTTAACCGTATTTACAATGAACTGCAAGGGATTACCAGGAGCAATCGTGACGTAGTGGTGGTGAGCCAGAGGTGCGTTCAAGATAGAATACAAGTATTGAAGCGTAGTGTATTGCATGTATTCTATCTTGAACGGGTTAGTAGGAAAATGACAGGAAATCGATGTGCGCATGCGTCCAGTCCGTTCACTTCATTCTTTGTATTTCCCTACAAAACACTACGACCTCCAGACCCGTAGTGAAATGTATTAATATGTATTGCTACACGTGCTGACTGAACGGCTTCTGTAGCAATACATAGCAATACCTATCGATACGTATTCTATCTTGAACGCACCTCTGGGTAGTTTCACACAGCTCTCGTTTCCACTAAAATATCATAATGATTTTGTAGTTATCAGCAATATCAGGATCATACGAGAGCGCTATGGTCTCTTAGGATATTATCGATGCATGATAACAATCGAATACGTCACGATTAACGCGTCAATTCGATTGTTCACATGCAAGTTGTTGTTACAACTCTCCCTGTGAGAGTCCACCTTTAGTGGATACCAGAGATTCTTGAAGGTGCATCCTGTTTGTAGCATGTCTGTGAAGTCACTCGTTATAAGGCTGGAACAACACGACTGACATGACCGCAATTGACAGGTTGAACTAATCGTTGTCACGGAGACCTCGTCGCACGTGAGGTTTGGAAAACAACTGACTGCGCGTGGTGGTGGTGGTGGCGGCGTTGGAGGTGTTTGTCGCAGGTTTCTTTCCTTCATGGGGGATGTCTGGTGATGACGACAATAACAATTTAGAGAAATGACGGGAGCGACCGCACACGACTTGATCAGGGCACCATTTCGCGAAGTGCTTGTATCCACCACGAGAGGGCAATGCTCTTGTAAGTGCTTGTATCCACAACGAGAGGATAATGCTCTTGTAAGTGATTGTATCCACCACGAGAGCGCAATGTTCTTGTAAGTGAGCACAATGTTTATGAGAAAGCTATGATTTGTTACAGTAGGATTATTTGAAATAGAGCGCCTGATTTTGTTTCAATATATAAATTATACAGGTGTTTATCGTGAAAACGGACCCAAACCCTAGTAGATTCTGGTTATGTACCATCTCCAGCATGTGTAATGGCGCTTTAGCAGTGTTTTAAACATTTCCACTATATACATTTCAGTGTTGGTTTTTTGGTTGCTACGTCACAAATTAATTAGCATATGCCCACATGCCTCTGTGAACTTGTATAGTGAAGATGTCATTATTATGAAATAACGTAATGTTCTGCTTGTCCCGAAATGGTGGGACAGTGCTTGTATTCCAATCTTAAATCAAGGTTTATGTCATTTCCGGCTATAGTAACCGAATGACGTACACTCTAATACTAGTATACGTCTGGTTCCGGTTCCGGGTTCTGGTCCAGACAATAGATCTCACCTTATTACTAGTATTACTAATATGATCTTAATTACTCGGACGTTGTTGTTACAGATCCGCCTTTGAGTCTTGACTTTATTTGCAAGAGGTAAATGTCACTAATATCATGATGCTGCTATCTTTCCCCGACATGTATGATTTCTTATGATGATGTCTCTATAATCTTGCCATCAATGTATTTCCTTATTAATCACACCGATCCTATCCTCTGGCGATGGACATGTAATCGTCACGTGACTTGTGTAGACTTTCCCGAGCTGTCAGTATCGCTAATCCTGTTGTTTCCAATACATGTTTTCTACCAGGGAACATACACAACCCACATACTGCATTGAGCGGATAGTGTATATTTAAAAGAAAGGACGCCATTGTTATATTTAGAAAGTCACATTGAAGATTACCGTTTTTGTATTGGCGATGCCGCGTCATACAGTTGGTGTAGATTTGTTTTCATAGTTTCTCTAGTTTGTAATATTATAGTTTGTATAGAAAACAATATATCAGAAAGAACTAGTATTGCGTTCAAAGATGATCTTACCAACATTTGTATTGTTGTCTGTTGAAGCTTTGAATAGCATATAGCATTGGAATCGGATATAATAGTTCTTACTTCTTAGCGCAAACAAAATCATACCACCCTTCCTACCAGTTCTACTTATAAATAAATAAGTTTATGAAATGTCACATTTATTATGTTTATTGTAGACATTATTAGCTTCACTAATGGACTCATTCTGTTGTTCATTCGCCGGACGATATCTTCAGCTTTAGCACTGATTCCTAGATCGTTAACAGCCCTTGAGGGAAAGCGACATGGTGGCCTGTTATGTATGGTCTCTATTGGTGTTTAAAATCAACTCATCAAAGTCCATCTCTCTCGAGATTCCGTTGCGCTCTCTGTTCGGGGTTAATTTCAAATTGCCAACAAATTAACGAGTTATCTCCCTTTCCCATCAGAGGGCGTCCGGTCCCACATCAATGAGACAGTAGATGGACAGATTTAGTCAAACCTCATTTCGGTATTTCTCGCAAATGAATCGCCAAGCCATGCCGCTAACTGCGGCGAGTAAATTCACACGTTTTGACGGCCGTTGTCCCTTGTGGCTCCCCCTGGGGGATGTTTACAGCCCCGGCAAATAATTCCCAAACAATAAAACTTGATCTTCGGGGCAATTTAACGTAGTGCGAAGATGAAAGTGTAATAATACCAAGGTAGTCGATGTTCCTCTAATCTCACTGGCAAATGATCAGAGATTTGCTAACAATTAGTCCTAGTCTCTGCTCAGACCTTTTACGAGAGTTCAAAAGTGGCAATTTGGACTTGTTCACCAAAGATGTGTTCGAGATAATGCCGTCCACTGCTATGGGAGAGATCACACCCCAAAGGCTAGATTTCCTCTTAAATGGAATTACGATGTTATTGCTTAGTAATTATTTCGCTTATTTAGCCGATTCTGGGGAGTTGGATGTTATGGTGTTGTTTCATGACAATTTGTTTGTGATTTACACGTGCATAAAGAGTATGAATACTTGGTAAACAAACGAGTATGGGAATAATTGATCTCCGTATTCGTCGTCCGTCCGTATGCTTGTCTGTCTATAATTGACTACGCCCATGTATTTCTGCCCTAGGAGATAGTATTTGCGAGCGTGCGTACTTGTGTGTGTGCAGTCCACGTGTGTGTACTCGCATATGTGTTAGTGTGACTATGTAATGAAAATAGACATGAAGTACACATATTTCACCTCCGGGTTCACCTTTTTTTTTGTGTCCACGAAATCATTGAAGCCGCGTAATGCAATGCGATCATTCATGCAGTGTTATTTCCCTAATGCATGTCTGCCGCCACGTCATAAGTAAACTACTGAAAGTAATGATCATTTATATTCACTGGAATCGACAGCGCGTGCAGCATAGTTTATATTACAATCAGAAGCGGCGGTATGAAGGTTTTAGAAGTGTTACGATCAAATCCAGTAACGCATGACACGAGATAACCCTACAACATCTTCAAGCTTTTGCTGTACCCAGTGTGTCCTATTCCTAGTAATGACATATGACCACTCAAATAATAATAATGACAACCCACTTCCACGACACGTACGAATCCGCGGTCACGGGACACTGCAGACGTATCTGTGATTACAGACCGGCCGAAATCTCCTCCAAAATATGACCTGCCCAAGTTGACATGTTAACTTGGTTGTAGAAACACATCAACTTCAATTCAGACCCAGGAATTATGCTATTATTATAGTATTCTACAGAACACAGAGTCAATGCTATCAGGAAAACGCGCTCATTACAACCTACTGTTGATAAACTGTTCATCTGCGGCTTTCTGAGAAAACAGTTGTAAAAGAAGTGCACCCTGGCTTACACCCTCAATGCGCAGTCACAATGCGCAGTCACAATAGGCAATCATTGCACAGAATAATTGCACACCAGATAGTCGGCAGCACCGGGTGACCTCTCAAAGCTTAGTGAAATATTTTATTCGGTTTTATGCCTAGTTGATTTCCTATACACAGACCATTATCGAACTAATTTAACGTCCATAATATCAGTGACGTTTCAAAAGGAAAAAGGGCCGACGGGTTTCACAATACTGGAGATATAATTTGTTGGCCGGGAATCTCCATGCCGATTTGTCAGTATTCGCGGGGTAATGTATTTTCTCATTTATAATTTAAAATGTACCAATACCCCGATACATAATTATCATATCAAAGCAGTCTAAGCTTACGCATTATACTATATTAAGTCTGGATTTGCTTTATGTCGTTGAAATGGTTCAGTGAATTCCGCCTCGTTATATCCTCATAGTTTATATCGGACGGTAGGGACATTCACAAACGTATTGTGTTTAATATCGTCCCTGTTGGTTGAAGAAACATACATCAACCAGGCTATATGTTTTCTTTTGTAAGTAATAATGACAGTCGATTTTTAAATGGCTGTATAAAGAGTTCTTTGAAGGCGTCTTCACTATACATGGTTAATAATCACTTTATCGTGAATACAATTGAAATATAAATTAATATGCACATATGGTCGTTAGGAAGCAATAGAATATGCATTATGTATCATATACAAATCATATCACCACATGTTGTAATACATAAATAACAACGACAGTAATCGTTATACATTCGTCAGAAATTATTGAAAAGTATTATTTTATATTGTTTATGGTTGGAAACAAACATCATTGTAGATAAGACCCGATAAACAACATATAAATAAAACATAAGTTGCATCTCGATCTTCCATACATTTCAAACTTGTATCTATTAAAAACTATGTATTATAAAAAGAGGAAGATGACAAAAGAGAAGAAGAAGTAAATTAAGAGTAGGAGGAGGAATAAGCAGAATAAGCAGAAGAAGAGAAGAATAAAAAGAATAAGACCAGAAGAAGAGGAAGAGAAGACGAAGAAGAAGTGGGTGGAGGAGGAGGAGGAGGAGGAGGAGAACGGGAATATATGAGTCATTCTCAAAAGATGCCACTTTTTCTGTCCCCGGCCTATAACATTTTTAAAAATCAGAATTTTGAG
>JAVCKZ010030340.1:0-19483 GCA_034780755.1 Lepetodrilus elevatus | reverse complement strand
CACACACACACACACACACACACAAACACACACGCACGCGCACACACACACACACACACACACACACACACACACACACACACACTGTGTTGTATCTCTTCTTTGTATCAATAGTATTTGTGTAGTAGTGTACTCTTATCTATATCATAGAGTAAGCAACACAAAAATAGTAATAATGATGCCTCTCTTTGATGACTCTCTCCTTCAAACGTTTGGGGGAAGAAAAACAATATTTATGAACCCCATTATCGACTGATGTCGACTGATGTATTTACTCTTGTTAATTAGTGTTGTATCACTGAACTTTGACTAACTTGAACAAACTTATTCTTATTCACTTGAACATATATATTACGCATACACCAACTTGTTTCGCCAGAGAATACGATGACAGATTTACTCCCCTATCTTTGTATGCAGTGAGTGTAACAACTGCACTGCGATACACCAAAGCATAAGTAAAACTCGTTTGCAATTCCATTTATTAGTATATTTTTCGAAATAAAAAATAGTATGAAAGAAAAGCATATATAGCATATATACATTGGATATATAATATGGTGAAAACATTTACAAAATAACTTTTTTTTGACGTATTGATTAAATGGATGGTTTGACGCGTCATAAGAATACGAGTATGCCAATGCACTAAATCACTGAGAAGGCATAATATACATGTAGATCATATAATATAAGACAATCATGTGGCATTATATACTTACTAAATACTAGCAAAAGAAAAGTTTGTGTAAGGATGGCACTAATACTTTCATTTCAAGTTGTACAACATCATATCATGCTTGTATAGTTCTAAAGTACGGGTACGAGTTGTCTACTTTAACCCTCTCGCTGCTGGATTAGGCACAGGTATTGCTCGTTAAGGCATCTCCGGCTGCCTCCAGCTTGGTGAGGGTTTAGTGAAGGCACTAATATTCAGTACGATAGGCACACGTACTTTAAGCAGCTGTTGGTGGGTAAAACTTTGTACATCTTGTCTGTAATTGATCAAGGCGAACTCTGTGGTATGTTAAAGCTTCACTAACGTAATTGAGGCACTAGTAACTACAATACAAGGTTTAATTACAATATTCTCAGATATGTTGTATAGTTTCTATAAATAAAAGTAAGGCATTACAAACTAGAAAATTAATAATTACGCCGCAATTGAATTTTGATATGTGAAATTAACACAAACATTATGAACATCAGTTTCAACAAGAGAATGGTCATTTCGATAATAGAATGTGTGGAATATAGGACATTATTTATATTCAGTCGCTCAAATGTAAAGCCTGCATATGTTATGAAGGTTTCGTAAAGCATGCACACTGGTCTCCACAGGAAATAGGTGATAAGGAATGGTGGTTAAATAGATCAAAACATTATATACAACTTCCGGTCTTTACATGTTCCGTCACAGAGCCAATGAGAACGGGTGTTTATATAAAATGATAACAATGGTTCATAAGAACCTATTTAACTATATCATTGCTGCAAATGTCTGTTAGTTAAAGGAAACTTTGGGTTGGAAATAAACGGATGGTTTGGGTGGAAATACTCTTAATTTAAGATAGAATAATTCGATAACGATGGTGTGGTGGATACAGATGGCGGACGGTAAATAGAGGGGTGGGGTGTGTGGGTGTGTATGGAGGTTCTGTGAGGGGTGAGGGGTCAGGGGTCTCTGAGGGTCAATATGGTAAAAGGATGTCCATCCTCAGAAACATAATATTTCCTATTCAACATCCGTCAAAACCCTTGGTAGTACGTACTACTTGGCTAGGTTTTTATCTACGTGTCAGGATGAATAAGATTAAACGGTCAACCAATCGGAGAGCTCCTCTTAAAGTTTAAATACAGTACCAGTATAGTATTGGTACCATGGCATGAGTGAACATGCCCGCTCACATGCCCGCTGGGATTGGTCATCATGTTTATACCACGATATTGTGGTAGTTACAGAACATAACTAAATTCTAGGTACTAGATTATTGCAAAGGGTCATTGACGAATGTTAAGCAGACAATGGAAAATCGTTTCAGAGGATGGGGGAATGGGTAAATTCGTCTTGACTGGTAGTCACGTCATGAAACACTATATATCACATTTCGGAGGGGAAATACTGAAGGCGAATTGATGAGATTGAAAGCCCATTTAAATTCACCACGAGGAAATGATCATCACACTGTAGGATGTTACCACGTGGTATGGATGTCATGCAACCGGAACTCAAATCCAAGTAACTTCCATCAGTCGTTCTCCAACACAAGCCGGGTGCACGATGACTGTCAACAGATACGACGACGACTGATCGCCTTAATCCTCACCATCAGTATCTTGTTCTGCGAGGTTGTAGTACGCATACATAGGAACAAACACTAGATCTCCCTGCGTGTAGTCGGTATCGTCCTTGTCTTTTATGTTAACACGGCCGAATACACATTCTTCGTACGTCGGCGGAGCTGCAGAGATAAATGGAACAGAGTCATAGGAAGCATACTTTCACTTTCACTTGTAACAGTAAGAACACACTATTAATCGTTGCATTAACAAGTTTCAGATGATCGTATATACCAGAAGTTGGAGGTTCTAGGCAGATGTTTGCTCTCACACTCATACTCTGGTAATAACTGTAGATATTTATACCAATAGCCCATGTGTAGGTAAACGTTCAAATTACTGGACAAATATTTTAATTATGTATAATATTCATACTTAACCTTACCAAGGGATAACATTTTTACCTAATTGATAATGCTGTACATCTAATAACTAATGTACTCCCTAGCCTCGATGAACTTCCTCAAGCCTCACGTACACCCCATAACCCCCACGATAGTAAGGAGGTCAAGAAACTATAATCAGCGCCAGATACCCTGTATTACAATCTTTCTATTAACATTATCATAATACTTGCATAAATACTTAATTCATGATCAGCCAAATTGCACTATTCATTGCAGATTAAAAAGAAATGTATGGTATTAACTATAATTTATTTTAAATTCTTAAAAAACATTTTGATCACGGTTATGGTTCTCCACTAGAGCATAACTAATAATTACTTTACCTCTTTATTAATGTACGTGTAAGCTACAAATACAGCCCTATGACTTAGAAGCTCACGTGTTAACGAACACTAATTCTATAAGCACAGGCAGGGTTCAACGCAAATCTGTATACAAAGTAGCAACAGTAAACATAGCAAACTATCTCCCTGTATGACTCTATTTTCATTGGTTTTGTAGGCGAGAAACAGCGCCAAGATGAAGACTGACCTTGCTGTAGGACTATATTTTCCTTGTCTTTTGACGTGTCTTTGGGTGAGAACTGGGTGTAGTTGGATGAGCGTTGTTTGAGCTGGGGGAGGGGTTTGACCACGTCGTGGCTGGGGTCGTAGGTGGGGATGGTGCCGATGATGAGCTCCTTCACGAACTCGATGGCGTCACAATTGCACCCGTCTGTCTCACACACAAACTGAAACGCAATAGACGTGTGTAGGCCTACTCGTTATACCACGTGGGGATGTGTGGTGGTGGTGGTGGTGGTGGAAGGTAACCACTCTGCCCAGATACCCTTGACTTAATATACTAGTATTTATAATATAATGAACATTTTATATTGCAATTTACCAAATGTAATGTTTGTACAGTATAGTCAACACGTTGGACAGGTATAACTGTTCATATAGAGTATAAATATATATAACATACTACTACTACTACTACTACTACTACTACTACTATACTACTACTATACTACTACTAATACTACTACTACTACTACTACTAATAATAATAATAATAATAACAATAACAATAATATAATTATGGAATGGTGCACTGCTGTACCTGCAATACGTATTCTGTGTCAATGATACTACATCCGGTTAAATATGACGGCGGAAGTGGAGGTATAGTAAACGCTTCCGTCCAAATATCGTTGTGACCTGTGCTTAGACGATCTTTCTTCCGCCTCGTTATCACTTTCTTCTCCTGACGTGTCTTCCTGTCTGCGTGGTACGACATCACCTGCAATACAGACCATTACTTCAGATGAACATAATCTCCAGCAGGCTGATCAACAGGTCATGTAAAGTATTTATGTGAAAATACGTTTAATCATTTATTGTTTTTAGAAACGTTATCAATGTTGTGAATTTACTCTCACATTTCTATGTTAACTTTTCCTTCCGAACAAAATACATTTGAAAAGAAATTATAGAAATTATATTTATTTATGAATTGACATTAATTTAATTTTGGAAACATATATCAATGTATAATATATCAACGGAATAACATGCATGCGTCACTACACACTTCTTATCTTGTGCGTTTTCACACCAGTGTTCACACTGGAAATATAATACTTCGTGATAACAGAATCACCAATCGCAAGAAAACATCTGAACTCAGACAACAACACGCCTGTTTATTATTTTATGATGTCTGATTAATGTACACCTAATTGGAAAACAACATCCATCCCGAACCATTGGCTTTGGTGGTCAGATATCTTGCCTAAATAACCACACTTGCCATATGTTTTCGGCGTTGTTATGCTGAGACCGTATATATCAGAGACCAGTCGGCCTTCACAACAAAGCTGGCCGTAGTGCTGCATGGTGAGCTTGCCATGCCGTCCTACCATCACGGCACCAATGGGTGCTTGCAGTGCCTTCACCACGTACATTAACTGGCGTCTTGCCATGTGTATTACAGAAGTCCACAGTCAGCTATAGCTGGGTTATGTCAACCTACAGGCAGGTTATAGTCTTCTTGGCACCAACCCTCCCGAGCCCATGCATTCATTTCTCTTGTATACGTTATAGTTGCTTTGAGAGGAAACGGTAAACAAATTTGTCCTAATATATTAGTATGTGGTTTGATGTGTCAGGCTGGGATGATGGTCGAGAAAGAGTAAACAAGCATATTCTTAGTCGTTAGTAGTAGTGGATTAATATGAAAATAGCATGTCAGGATAAGATAATGATTGATAAAGATTAGTTTTAACAGATAACATTTGATATTTAATACAAATCCTCCCAATAACCATTTTACATATATATACACTAATTACCGTAGTTGATTAGTATTTCAATATATACTGCTATAATGACACTTGCCATGTAGTTTATTTGTGATATATTCATTCAATATCCAGATAGTAGAAATTTGAGGTGGAAATTGTTATTTAAACAAAAATATTTAAATAGTTTTAAACAGTATTTATTTGTGAAATCTTCTAGGATTCAAGAACAGCCAACCTAATGTCTATCTGAACACATCTCCTGGTTGCACATATAACAACACGACATTAATGGATAGTAACGCCATCGGGCCGTGTGTTAACCATCACTTAAACAATAGTACATACTAATATACATGTATAATGTGTCTTGTTTGCAGACTGCAAGACAGGCCCAAACATATTATTTTGGAAACAGTTTTCTTAGATATATATGTAATCATGAGTATATCTTTTCAGTTTTGGGATGCTAATTTGGTATTATGGACATCGACTGCATCTGAACTATATTGAGTTTGTAGTTTCCGAGAGCGTATTCGTTTCAAACAATCGACCAACCCTAGAGTGATGAAATTAGCCAATGACCAAACACTCATGATTATACGAGTAAACTCATTGGATAATTTCATCACGCGACCGTCACCATAGGGTAGGTCGAGAATTGAATCGAATACGCTCCGATACACCTCGACAGCCCATCGTTGTATACCTGGATGGAGTTTCTCAACACGTATAAGTCGACCACGTGTATGTACTAGCTGACAACAGGAAGTCGTGTATTTAGTCAGCAGCAGAGCAACCAGGATAAGCTTACGAACCGTGTGCAAGGAGGCATTCGACGTTAATGGGGAACAACGCTACCTGTGTGAAACTAGCGTACCCACCTGTCGTCCAATATAGCTCGTATATATAACAACGTTCATGTAACTAATTGGAGAGTACACTGTTAGATTTGAGGAAATGCTATGGCATTCTACATTTCTTTCTTTGGAATCAGTATGAGTTTCACTGAGGAAACCCGCTACACTCAAGGTCATGAATCGAATCGGTAACATATGTGGACATGCCACATTTAGTCTATTTTGGAAATCATGTAGGTATGTGTATGCAAAAGTTACACAAATAGAAAATACTAAACAACTAAAATCTTACTAAATGACGTGTGTTTCGTTGCCCATCAATCCTACCAGCTTGAGGCTTATTTCCGCCGAACGGTTGCTTTACAAACCTACCGGTTGTCACACACACCTGCGAGTTGGAATACAAACCAGTTGCCATATAAACCTACCAGTTGTAATAGGACCTACCAATTTGAGCCTGATCTCGGCCGAGCAGTTTGACCAGCGCGTGAAGTTCTCCACCTCTGTGTACAACAGGAGCGTCTCCCCTGGCACACAGCCCCTTCGGTTGGTACAGAACACAGCGCTGTAGCCCCCGCACTTGCACAACCAGCACCCCGCGCTCACCTCACCCTCACACCGGATCGGCTCCTGAAACGCAACCAGTCCGCACGTAGAGTGACATATAGGACATTACATGAGTGACATATAGGACTGAATTACATTCATATTGCAGGTAGGATCCATACTTCCTGCGGTGCAACACAAACAACCACTGGCATGGTTTCCACTACGAGACCATGGACGTTCACATATCTTTTCACGTTTCTTGAAGCTCTCATATCCACAATGAGACCATAGCGCTCTTGTGAGTGTCCGATCCCTATGTATTAGAGCTCGGTACGAGGGTCCTTATGGTCTCGTATGAGATATGAGAGCTTCGAGAAACGATACCCAGTCTACGAGTGCGCAATGCTCTCTTTGTGCCACGAGAGCTTCATAAAAGGTCGCCCGGTGTACAGATGTATGTATCAGTAATTGAGACGGAGGTCGACTAGGATGTTATCGTGGATTCAGGTAGTATAGGACACTTAACACGTTTAGGCCAGAGGTGATTAACAGAAGCACTAACGTCTGAATAATAACACACGACCAATAACAAGACCATAAAAACAGCGCCGTAAATCCGCAGCGGAACCTCGACTGTATTTACACACCAAGAACCAACAACAAAACATAACATGATTTAAGCACACACGCATTGCAAAATAAAGATGTAAGAAAAACAATATGGCGAGTTTGAACGCCATTATCGACGGTTGCCACTTTACTAATACATGTTCACACGTCTTGGAGTACATCGATAAAAGAGAACTAACAAAAAGAAGGCTGCATCCACCTTGTTGACGTACTAATAAAACTAATGTTTGGTCGTTCCCTTTAACACCAGAGAGTCACCATTAGAGGCATCCTCTTCTATCTCATGAGAACAACGTAGCTTTCGTTCATGAAAAGTATGCACACCAACCTCGAGAGTGAAGTGTTATGCATCCCATCAAACCGTAATATTGTCATCATGATGGATAGGTAGCTGGGAGGCTCATTACTATTCTAACAGTACTTCAACTGACCAGATGTATTTCAGACTAAGTTTCATGCAAGTTAATATAACTATCTAATTAAATTTACAATAATTGACATACCTATTCATATGCTATATGTTAGTATGGAACTGACCAGATATTCAAAGCTAAGTTTCATGCAGGTTAATATAATTATTTAGTTCAATTTTCAATAATTAACATGACATCCAAAATCCCCACTGAAACATACTGAGGTTCTTCTAGAGGTTCACGCTAATACAACATCCTATGATTGGGAATAACACATGGATACTAGTATATACTAGATCTGCTCATGTACAAGACCCATACTGTGTACCTAAACAGGATCTTGTCATAGATATACTACCAACTACAATTTCTAAACAAATATACTGTACACGAACATAATTTTTTGGACATATGGAACAGAACTGCCCGTGACAACTTACTATACACATATACCCGTACACTGACGATCAAACCCCACTCACCAGGCGTGAACAGGTTAAACTAACAAGGAATTAGGAATTCCGGACCTGAGTTAATCACAGGAAGCGAGTGGATAATAACAATAACATACATCCACTTCCAGTATACGTGACCCCCAAGGCCAGCTGTATTAACCAGCGTTAAACTTGGGCCGTCTCCAGCTTCCATACTGACCAGAGTCCGAGGGTATCTAGTGATGGCCGGACATGAGTGTAATTCAAGTGGACATGGGGGTATAATTAACACAACAAGTAGTTGGTTAGAGGGCATTAGGACCAGATGCTTAAATATAATGTCAGGTCTTAGCATTGGGATATCTGTGCATCGAACATCTGCAAACTGGGATTTTGTGTTGTAGGATACTACGTGCACGATGACCTATTGGACATCAAATATGCTCTAGTTAACATTAACAATGCTCTAGTTAGCATCAACTGTATTCTATTTAACATAGTAACTGTGCTCTAGTTAACAGTGTGTTGCATTTAACATTTTCATTGTGCTGTAATTTAACATAAAAAGTGAATTTATCGGTCAGAAGCAATGGAACCAGCTGGCGAATATATAGGTCAAATTCCATAACACAACAGATCCAGGTGAAATTACAATGCGTGTTATTACATGGTCAGAAAAGGCCATAATAAATACGTTTAAGAACGTATCCTATGTGGTCTAAACTGTCATACAATGCGAATGGTTTCGGTGAAAATGGTCAACAGAAATTGGAAGTTAAATTTCTTTCTGGTGGGATTCTATGTTAAATACGGTAGGTCTAAGGCTTAATAACTTACATTGAATATATACGTGTTTGCCATATCGATGGCAATCAAAATGAGTTCTACATACTTATTGAATATCTACGTCATTCTGTTGTCTCTTTTACATCATAACCTTCTATAATAAGGAGAAAAATCAAGAGGAATAGATGAAGAGGGTGACGAGCAATAAAGAATGCAAATAGCAACAAAGAAGAGTAAGAAGAAGAAAAGAAGAAGAGGAAAAGTTGGAAGAAGAAAAGCAACAACAAAGAAGAAGAAGATGATGATGATGATGATGATGATGATGATGATGATGAAGAAGAAGAAGAAGAAAAGCAACACATAACAATAAGAGGAAGAAGAAGAGTACGAAAGAATAAGAAGAGCAAACAAGGAAGAGGAATAGCAACATAGAAGAAGTACAAGAGCAATAAAGAAGAAGAGCAACAAAAATAACAACAACAACAACAGCAACAACAACAACAGCAGCAGCAGCAGCAGCAACAACAACAACAACATCTTACTGCAGCTTTGGGCTCCTTGTTCAGGTCGAGGTTTGCTATGACGGTGAAGGCCTTCTTGCAGTGATGGTCGAACTTCCAGGGTTTGTCTATTGTTCCCTTCACCCAGTACCGGACGTAGCCGTAGCTCCCCTCGAACGACGACGGCAACGTGGTGGGCAACAGGAAGTCAAAGGGGAATGTATGATGTCCGACTGGCATACAATTGGCGTCATCGCCGCTCACCTCTGGAATCAGATCATTGCAAACGTCAGTTATATTTAATGGACAATAATGTCACTTAGACTGTGGGGCATCGCGTGTATGTAGCATATGTGGATTTCCAGCATTCCTTGTTTTAGTATACAATAAAATATTAATGGTTTGGTTTTGTCAAATTCAAAATTGTTATATAGAAGCGGTCGATGAACACATGAGGGTGGAGGATTGGAGGGTGATGCTCCGAAGTTTCATTTTCCGGAAAATATAGATAATCGTATCATTGGTGCCGCTGTCACGTTCAAAGACAAGGGACTTGGAAACCAAATTCATGAGCTTCTGTTGGCAAACTGCCAGCATACGTCATCATAATCCCTATTCTAATGTGATGTGTGCGTGTGCGCACGCACGCGTGTGTGTGTACCAAGGCGCAGCTCGACCACCTGTGACAAACATACTGTTGTGCTTAGAGTTTGGCACGAGAAGTGAGAACATATAAATCATGTACAATCTGAGAATCTTAAGCAAACTCACGTGGTGGCAAGTGGCTCTAATAACTTTTTTTCGTCACAAGTCCTTTTGAAGCAACTTTTAAAAACGATAAACATATGTAGAATGTTATGGGCCATTAATAAACCAAAGAAAAAGTATCTTGCTTAAGCCTGTGAATGAGTAATCACCATTAACACACGCATTATAAAGCGATTATGAGCAAATATTGACGGTGAAGAAATCATACCACATCTGCCGTTTACATTTTATATAAACGGCAGATGTGGTTTGATAAATTGCTTTTCACAAAACATTTGGTGGAACATTATTTATCTACGCTGCAACGATATTTGAATCAACTCGCGCCAACATAGCAGAACCGAGCAAGAACTGCATGTGCAATCCGTGAACACGTGATGGGGATAGGAACAGGTAAACTAGTCCTGCAATGTCGCCATGTGTAGATGTTATATGAGGAATTGGGAATGTTCTATCCCCAGTACAGGGGGCGTCGAGGACTCGCTGATTTAGTAGCACCGTGGTTACATTGACACATGTCGTACGACATCATCCTGAGAAGCGGAACCACACTGTCTGCGTTATCGTAGTGCTACACGTAACACAAGTGCTGCATGTTGACGAAATCTTCCGGATTTATTATCGTGTCTCTACGTTATCTTTGTTACTATCGAATTGGCGTGATCATGTTTCATCACATACTCGGAGGTATGAATCACATACACAGATACGATTCATATTACTACGTAATTAGACAGACAAGAAAGATATAATCACGTAAAACTGTCAGACACGAACCATGGCATTTGTGTAAATACTGATAACACGAGATATGGAATTACCAAAATGTTTGTTTGGATATATCTTGTTTGGCATCAGCATATGAAATACGTGGCCATTGTATGCCTTCATAAACTGGTAATTTTGTAATCAAATATGGATGATAGGATGTAATGCATGTACCTGCCCGTAGATTATCTTATCGTCGGTTATCGCAGGTTTGGCAAACACTGTACGTGCTGCTGTATTGTTTTTCTATGATGTGTGGTCCTTGGAAGAGACTTTTTCTTGCATGCAAGGTTAAATTAGACGACTTTTAAATGAAAACATCAACCTCCAGGCCATCTTGACTAGTCCACGTAACAAACGGAGTCAGCGTAACTCGGAGTTCCTACCCTTCGCTGAGGTAGATGTCTCCAGACGATTCGGGCCTAAATCAGAGTGTAAGCCATGGTTTTACTATAGCAGGAAATGACGTATACGTTGATCTATGTCCGCACTACAGTACGACCATTTCTTGAAGCTCTGGACAGAAGTCGATGACCTTTGTAACGAGGCACGTCCCTGATTGATAAACTTTATTCATCCTGAAGAACGATACTGAGCACATTAATGACGCCAACGTTTGCACGTTCTTTTCACTAATTAAAATTCTATTTTCTTGAAGTCATTCAAACTCACATGTCTATTTTCAACGTTATCTCGTCGGTGTATTCTTATTCAATCTGTGAAGCATTCATCGTCTAGATAGCCTTCTTAACCAGAATAAAGCATTAAGACTTCAGGGATGGCAATTCAATCAGGACCTCGGCTAGAAGATACTCCTGTTATCGTCACTTATTTACCTTTCCACCTGCAAAATTAGTTAACATTTGGGCCACCCTTTACGAAACTTTACAACAATCTACTCGTATAACCTGACGAGATTTATCTAAATCAAATTTACAACCAGTGAGGCAACTATAGGTACTGATTTACTTGGTCATTTAAGAATAGGTTTTCAATGTCGAGGAATCATTCCAATAACGGTTGTATAAAACACATTGTTATGCACTAGACAATGTAGTATTTCGCTTATGTTTGCTTTTGCACAGCGGCCTTCCTTCTCGAACGTTACAAGTCAATTTCGTTTGTCTACCTGATATTTTTCTCTCTCCTGGTCCGTCTTGTTTTTAGATAGACAATCTCTGAGGAATTTTAGAAGGCTGTTTAGGTTATCAAGTCTGACAGAAATACCTCTGTTTGTGACCGGATTCATTGATGTGAAGTGTTACTGTACGGTCTCCCACGGTCTTCATCCCACTGATGTTCCACGTTGTAAGGTTTCAATGTGCATTCTTAGAACAACAACATGTTGTTTGTTAAAGTGTAACAGATTACATCACTCAGTATAGTACGAATATAGCTTTAATCCCTGTATAGGCCTACAGTAATTCGCTTTACATACAGGATATAGGCCTTATATGTATTCAATAATTATCATACTTATTAGCTCGTAGATCGGACATGAAAGTATAACGAATTATTGAATACTCATTGGATTAATACAACAAGTATTCTCAACGTATTTCCAGCTTGT
This sequence comes from Lepetodrilus elevatus, assembly GCA_034780755.1. Taxonomy (NCBI): domain Eukaryota; kingdom Metazoa; phylum Mollusca; class Gastropoda; order Lepetellida; family Lepetodrilidae; genus Lepetodrilus; species Lepetodrilus elevatus. Next base: position 7,174 of record JAVCKZ010030340.1, on the reverse strand, counting down.
ATCAAACAATGGCAACCCGTTTTTAGTAGACCTATTGTTTTTTGTATGTTATACACCCAGTATTTTAGTATCTCTCTAATGCACAGTAAATTCCCCTAGAGGATACTAGTCTTATCTTATTGTATCTTATCTTATTATCGTCAAATTTTAATAGTCAATAATGTGTAACCTTCTTATATGTTCTTGTTACTATTTCTTTTATAGTTCTTCTCGAACGTCTGATATTTCTGCACCCAAAAACCCCATCGCTAAGGAAGTTCAAACGTTTATGGCAACTCAACTTGTTTACATCATCTAAGAAAACCACATCCTTTAGACCGATATAGGCCTACTTCCCACGTCAAGTAACAGGTCGTTTTCTCACACGTTATCACTCTGCGCGCCTTCAATCTTGTACACCTGTAAACGCATTATTACCTCACCTTTGCCCCATCTGTATACAGTTACTTCACCTTTACCCAATATATATATTTATACATTATTACCTCACCATTTCCACAGCTGTATAGTGTACACTAATTACTCCACATTTGCCCCGTGTATACATTATTACTCCACCTTTGCCCCACCTGTACACATTATTACCACACCTTTGCCCCACCTGTATAAGTTATTACCTCATATTTACCCGGTCTGTATACAATACACTACCTCACCTTTGTCCCAGTCGTATGCATTATTACCCCACATTTGCCCCATATTTATTACTTTGCATTTGCCTCATCTGTATTCGTTATTACATCACGCTTGCCCCCACCTGTAGACGTTATTACCACACATCTACCCGAATATGTATACCCGATACGCTAGTATTACCCCACCTTTCCCCCCATATGTATATATCATTACCTCACCTTGCCCCATCCGTATTTACTATTACATTGCATTTGCCCTGTTTTTTGCCTCACCTTTGCCCCAGAGTTTGATCCTGTGTTTGAAGTAGCCCTCCTCGGAGGAATACTCCACGGTCTCCAGACGCTGGCGACCTCCTCGACGTCCGACGTTCTCCAACTCCGACCAGTGGACGTACGCGCGTCCTAGACACGTCAACCTCAGCTCTGAAATAGACCGGAAACACCCTAGATGCCAGATCACATGACGATGATACATAGGTGATAGTAACAATAATAATACTATTGCGGTGATGATAATGATGATGATGATGATGTTGTTGTTGGTGGTGGTGGTGGTGGTGGTGGTGGTGGTGGTGGTGGTGGTGATGGTCGAGATATCAGAAATAATATTATGCAATGATGTCTCGGACGATAATAATACTATCAATATAGCGATGTAGATAATATGATGATGTTGGGTTTGTTGTTGGCGGTGGTGGAGATGATACTGCTACTACTACTACTACTACTACTAATAATAATAATAATATTATACAATAATGATGAGGTTGATGACAATAATAATACTATTACTACTAATACTACTAATAATAATGTGTATATTCATAATGTCCTAGAACGACGCTAGAAAGAATGCTCAAAGAACTGCACACTACATACATTACATGAATGAATACTGGATGCAAATAACGTCTTTGGCGTTGACGTTATTTCCATGTTAATTTTAAAATTATATTACCCTATGCGTTATCTAGACAAACCATCGTATGAATGGATCAAAGCAAATCATTTGTATAAGAATCCTACTGCTTGGCATTTTTATTTATATCTAAACTCGTTGTTATTTTTCATCTTGAAGAGGATTATTTGGTCTGTGACATACACTATAACTAGACAATATATATATGCATTCGGGTACAAAACTGGCACGGAATATCCACAAAGCGATTCACTTGAATCTCAAGGGTTAAATAAATGCATGACACACAAAGCGCACAACATTGCTGGACATGTGTTTGTAGGTATTCCTGTGCTCATCAAAGGAAAGCAGAAATACATCATTTTAATTTTATGTATAGACCTAAACAAAAAGCCAATCTTAGAAGAGTTCCAGTCTTTTTGATGTTCCTGCAAAAAAAGTAACTAATTGCATTCTATTCACAACTAAAGTGAGCGCTCCAGTAGTTATAATTACTGGGTTATTAGGTAGCGGTATTTCTGTAGCGTTAACGTCGGTGCACCACTGTACCACTGTACACAGCACATACTACAGGGGTTCTACAGGGTTCTATCATCAAGCCTTGACCATTACAGCGATTGAGATAAACTTTCATAATTTGCACAGGCAATTACACTGCGAGACTTTCTTTTCCTGACGATACCAGAGTTGTCTCTAAATGTGCATCAACATCGACAGTGCAGTGTTGACGTCATCTACAGTGTTTACAAGATTGTCTATGATAAGTGGTAACTCGATGTCAACAAAATAAACACTCGACGTCTCGGCTTCCGAGATGTGCCAGAACATAAGTAAATGTGTGAACAGGAGATAGATACGTTGGCTTCGTGGCCTTTTCGCGAAAAACAACGTTGTTCAGTACAATGCTCTGGATACCGATATCTCTACAGCTGGTGCTACTGGTGCTACGACAAAGACATTGGTTCGCGAGGTTCGCTTCTTGTCCTGCAGTAGGGACCCACTTCAAGAAAATGCCAATATGCTACAATGTTAAAACGGCACAGACAGAAGGTTGTATTGCCGTGCATTAGCTCCTGCCGGGGATGCGTGGGGTTGTAATCTTTCCTGACTGGCATCAGACACAATTAGCTAAAGGACATAGAGTAGACATATAGGAATAACGCACTGTGTGCATGCTTCCTGCAGCTCACTGTGTGCACTCTTCCTGGAGCTCCTACTGCGGCACAGCAGTGTTAGCTATAGTTACAGAAACATATTTTGTGTAGGATTGAAGTATTTGGATTCACTGCAGTGCACATGATTTAAAGAGACGTTTTCTATCCATACAGACAAATAAATCAAGTTTAACAGAACCTGAGACGGTTTATGATTTTGGGGATTTTTAACTTTCATAGATTGAAATACACCATAAACCTACTCTTCTATCTAGTAGGATAATATGGGATAAAGAATGGTCTTAGACAATTCGTTTTCATAATGCTACAGGCTGCAATATGTAAAATTGCGAGTGACTCAACATACGTGTCTAAGAAAATGGCTATCTTAGAGTGAAGCTGCTTCGTACAGGAGGCCCCGTTGTACAAAATGATCCTAGCTCTACGCACGTATAGTTACGACTCTGCTGGCGCCATAATCGTTATATGGAACCGGACCCAGGTAACAGGATGGCTATCCATATCTTCTATTCAAATTACACTTTTCACGTTCAGCACATCTATGTTTCTGTTTCCCAGCACGTTTCAAAATTTAAAAAACATATCAAGATGTACCCCAAATATTACCATCATAACTCAACTCAACGCAGTTCTTATGGTGTATAGACACAAGACACTGTTGAATGAGTAATCAAGATTTAAGCCTAAATGCTATGCAATCTACAAGCTAATACATCAACACATTCAAGAATGATAACATACAACATATTTCGACTGCATACATAAAACATAAAATGTGCTTCTCCAATATATCCTTCACTAGTACAATAACTCACGTTGAAATGAGACATACACAGTGTGTACGACAAACAGTTAGGTACACCTAGGAGCCTTAATTAGATATTACTGGCACTATAGACGTATTCTCTAATTAACATGGTTGATATTATGTGTGACTATATATAGTATACATGGTAAATGTATAATACTCTATGTCGACAGCGGGTTTACAGCTAAAGTCCTGTGTTCTATATTCGACACTAACTGTTCATTAAATACTGACTGCCAGCTGTAGAAGTTAAGATGACAAGTGGGAAATGTGCTGCATAATGTTACGCAACAATATGCTTGGTAAGGGCACCAAGTACCTATGGCACGAGTCTCAGACTGCATTCTAAATGTGTCTCATATGTGTACCAGGGTTTCTCATTTGCCGCTACACCGACTGGCATTCTGGCTAGAGACAAATAAAAGTATGCTTCATTTTTCTCAAGTACTATTATTTTCTTAAGTGCAACTTTTTTAACTAACATTTTTTACCTAGAATCTAATCTTCGTGAGAAAATGCCTATGCATTGTCAGGTCTGAGCACCTATTGAAAAGCCAATTCCAACTCCAATTTCGGTAAAATATATTTTTAAAATGCGGGAATTGTCTCTTTTGAAAAGGATATTCACATTGGAATTATGGTAATGTTATGCATTTTACATATTATAATTAAAACTATATTTTTTTTATATACATTTACAAATAATTCCGTAGATTACAGCTATCCTAATCGCTTACCATTGGACACGTTCACATTTAACGTCACAGAACGACATTAAATTTGGAGGATTGCTACCACCCTTGTTACATAAACGACGAATTCCTACCCCTGGGATTACTAATACAACAAACACAAGATCTCATGTTAAGCATTCTTGCGTTGCCGTTAAGATATACACAACTATCTCTTGTTGAAAATGTACATCAATACATCAACATAGGAAACAGAAGACGTATGTGGTATCGCCGGTTTCCCTTTATCCCGCACGTGGAGACCATACAACTAATGTGTATATCTTACAAGACCAACAACTCGTCAGTCTTTGCTGGCAGACCTCATTCGATGTCGGATGTTGTCAGCGGTGAAGACCAAATACCACCGGCAATTGTATCAAATATGTTCGCTTGCGTTTGTTTCTCCTACAATACGGAGAAGCAGTTGTTGTATCTTCGCACAGCTGACTGTTTACCTTATCCATGTTATCCATCTGCAAAGCCGTGGAATCTCTGAAGACCCGATCTCAGCCAGACAATAAGACTGGTAAAGCCATCAAGACGAAATATTGCCTGCCGCGAGTTTCATTAACACGTTGGGTTCAGATTACTACTATAGTCGAGAAGACCTATTCTACTTAGACTGCTTAACGTACACCTTGACGGACGTAACGGTGTCTACGGGCCATTCACGAAATTAGCCATCAATTTAACCCAGCGTAACGTTTAACATTGCTGTGTTGTCTATATTCCCATCACAATTTAATTAGATCGCCGGGAAATGAATACACACAACAATAACCATAGCGTAGGTACACAAATGCAATGTTAGCACTCGTATACATGCACCAAACCCAATCTCATTAAAATCAGATCTCAGCCACGAGCGAGTATCATATATATCTGTTTGAGCGTTAGTTTCGGATCTTATTTTAATGAGACTGCACCAACACCAAACAATATAGTCCTGGGTATCGTTTCTCGAAGCTCTCTTAGCCGCTAAGGGACCATAGCACTATCTTTGCCGATAGCTAATACATTGCTAAGAGAGTGCTATGGTCACTTAGTGGCTAAGACAGCTTCGAGAAACAATACCCTGTTGGTTTTTTAATGTAATTTTTTTATGAAATAGTTTATCATTGTATGGGGGTAACATTCCTGCTGTGATGTAAAACAATTCACTCACTTAACCCGGAAATGCCCTAATGAACATTGCTTTTGCCTTATCGAGCAGAGAGGGAGGGTTAAATGCACTAGTACTATTAATATAGTAGAAATTGACACCTCCACATAATTTAAATCTTTAGCTTTGAATGTACAATTACCATTACATTTGCAGGAATGCTCGTTAACCCTGCTGAATAAAATAAAAGTGTTCTATTTCCCCATCTGATCGGGCAAGTTAACTTGCCTTCAGCACACATACTATGAGAGTAACCTTTCTATCTCCAGAACCCAGTGAGGTGTATGCTTGGGGAGATAACCCTAACTTCAACCTGGGTCTTGCTAGTGGACAAAGTCGAGCAAATCCAGAAGTTATCGACGAGTTCAAACGTGCTGGGGTCTTCATAAACGATGTAATTGATTGAATAATTTATATTAATTATAATGATTCAAGTCATAACCATGATATATGTTTGATAATCTTTGCAGTTCCATGGATCTGAAAAATAAGATATTCATATATATATGCTTTTAATAGTTTTATAACCATTTTTTTAAATGATTTCATGAATCGTTTCAAAATGATATATTCAATACATAATAATTTTATTATTTGTTCCAGTATTTTTTTGACATGCAATTATGGATGACATATTTGTTAAATATCATCGCATATGGGAGAAAAATTGCTGTAAACCAGAGGCCTGTTCAGAAGGGCAAGTTTACGTGAGTTATCGCGTGACGTCACATATGAAGGATGAAGGTTTCCAAGGCGATTTCACGCGTGTACTCGCGGGTTCGCGCCCTCCTGAACAGAGGCCTGTAACTCACTCACTCACTCTTTGTTACATATGGTTGAAAGAAATTCTGCAGGGATGTTAAACAATAATTCAATCACTCACTCTGTCACTCACTCACTCAGTAATGTCTGCTTTACTTTGAGAACCATAGCGTCTGTACCGTTGATGTTCTCAGATTGTGTTGAGCAAGTACCACACAGTGTTTCTGTCGCGGCTGGGTGGCGTGCACACGTGTGGACACGGACACGGAGGTCGGCTGGGTCACGACAACGAGCTGACATGTGTCGTAAGTATTAATAATTATTATTTAATTTTTTTTTTTAAATAAAAAATTACTATGAAATGCGACTATACAAAGTTTTTCACCTTTCGGTCCTCTTTTCACACCCTATTTTCAACTTGAGCCTTTGGTTTTATGTCCATCCATGATTACTCATGTATACCTTCAAACTTATTTATAGATGTATTACAATGTGTCGTTATACAATGTACTTATTGTTTTAACATGTGGAAACAGTGACTCTGTACCTGTTAAAAACTTTGAAAAATAAAGAAATGATAAAAAAAATATGATACAAAAAAAAGAATTTAATTTATTTTTTTTAAATTAAAAAAAAATAATTAAGAATAATGGTGATAATGTATTATTTATTCATAAATGTTCTCAATTTTGTTTGTAATTAGCGAGTGTATGTCACAGGTACCGCGGCAGGTGAAAGCGCTGAGCAGTGAGACGTGCGTGCAGATAGCCGCCGCCAGAGACCACACAGTCATGCTGCTGGAGAAGTAGGCTTATTTATCCTTGTACATACGAACATCGTGGAACAATGAGCCACTACACATTATACACATTTGTAACCTGGGCCCGGTTGTATGAAAGTGCCATTAACCTTCTCCCTGCTGAATAAAATCAAAGTGTTCTATTTCTGCATGTGATCGGGCAACTTAAGTCGCCTTCAG
>JAVCKZ010030229.1:0-19495 GCA_034780755.1 Lepetodrilus elevatus | reverse complement strand
ACACACACACACACACACACACACACACACACACACACACACACACACACACACACACACACACACACAACCACACAAAAACCCACACACAAAAACCCACAACCCACACACGCACGCACACACGCACGCACACACGCACGCACGCACGCACATGTATACCACACAATCAGACACAACCTACAATTGATTCTAAAAGTAAGCATTATGCATGTAGTGCCTCAGTATGCCCATTATAGTAGTGGTGGTTGTATTAGTATAGTCATTATCATTATTATTATTATTATTATTATTGATTCTAAAAGTACGCATTATACATGTCTACCATGTCCCGCCTTCAGGAAGGCAGTGAAGGCCACCATCATTCTGTTCCCGCTGCTGGGAGTGACGTACGTCCTGTTTCTGGTTCCTCCCTGTGACGACCCTGTGGTGAAGGTCGTCTTCCAGTTCGCCAATGCTCTCCTCCAGTCATTTCAGGTAAGTAATAATAATAATAATAATAATAATAATAATAATAGGACACTTGTATAGCGCATAACCCCATGCTCAACGCGCACAACGTAATACACAAAGTAATATACAAAAAAAATGTCCAAGCCAAGGCAAAGTATATCATTATTATTATTATTATTATTATTATTAATTATTATTATTATCATATATATTAGTATTATCATTAGAGTAGTAGTAGTTGGTGAAGTAGTAGTAGTTGTAATAGTAGTATAATAAATAATATTAGTAGTAGCAGCAGCAGCAGCCGCAGCAGCAGCAGCAGTAGAAGTAGCAGTAGTAGTAGTAGTATTATTATTAGTAGTAGTAGTAGTAGTAGTAGTAGTAGTCGTAGTAGAGAGATATATTCTTTATTTCCTCCAGACATTAAATCCGAAATTTACAAAGATCATCAATTCATAAACATAGCATCAATGTACAAAATATAATAGACACATACAATTACATATGCGTCATACATATTTACAAGTATGGACAGAACGAGTTAAAATCACAGGCTGATAGTATCATAGCCAAATATACTGTAAGTGTGGCTTTAGTAAATACACAAACAAGCAGAAAGTTTGGATGTTACTGTATGTCTTTAAACAATAAAGAACCAATTGTGGTAATAAATACACGTAGGCTAGGTGTTGCAATGTTGCACTGTTGCTATAATTACGGAACTTAATGTAGGTAGGTAGACTGTCTGACATCTAACAATAGGATCGAAAACCAACAACACCACCTGTCTGTGAATCACAATTGAATATTGGGGTCTGTTAATTACTTCTACCAGGATATGTCTGCATGCCTTTATGCACTGTTAGTGCCGAGAATGTACAACTTAGGACTGCCAGGTCAAGACGTGATTGGTGAATGCGCTGCCGGAAGTAGTGGGAAGGAAACAAGGGAGATAATTACTAGTATTTGGCTAGAACTGTCGGTGACACACCTGCACACATTCTAAGAATAGATCCTCTGAGGCTGGACTATTACAAAACGACGCCAACTCCCTTATAGACTTGTTTTGTACATGTGGAGATGATTTAGTACTATTTGTGGGTTCACATCTGACTTTGGTCCCGAATTCAGAATGTATTACTAAATTAACTGATTTGTAGACGTTTTGAAAATCTATTTCTGCAGTGCACACTGTCTATACGATCAGCTTACACTGCCAACATTAGACATCAGTATACTTAATAATATTATGATCAGACTTATCTCAATCCTGTTCCAGTGGAGAATTAGCATGCATGTGCGATAAGTTGGTATAGGCGCTGCAAGTGGAACGAATTATATTTATAGACATACCCAGTTTACTGATTTTGGTGATAAGCGTGTAGGTGAACTCATCAGAAATGTGCATGATTGTTGTCTTTTTTTACGTACCTTATGTTGCCTCACGATTTATTACCCGTGAAGCATGCTGAACAACATAATGCATCTCTGAATCAAACCGAAATTTAAGGGTACGATCCTTTGTAACGTCGTATTAAGATTTGCTTTGGATTTTTAGTCACTATAAGGCATAGCCTTCTGTTATCCTAGCACCGGAATTCCTAGTTTTAAATGATATTCTTCGATATTCTAAAAATAGACATGACGCACTTGCAGCCGCTATTGCTACGACATTATTGCAAGATGAAAGTAATTGAAGGTTATGTTCTTACCATTATCATGGTTGCAGAGATCAAAGGATTGTGACAACTTCTTTAAAATGGCATTTCACATTCGGATCCACTAGTTTTTTAAATAATACTACAAATTGGCACTGTATTATCTAACATGTTCACTGTATCCCTATTCACCACAAGGGACTAGAGCAGCAATACATTAACTAACGTTACTAAATATAGTACAAGTAGTTTTTAATTACTGATAGTATAAAGCATTTCTTAAAATAACTTAATGGGATAGATGACTTCTGGGCATGTGAACGCAAATGGCTTACATTTAATTACTCGAAATTGTATCTAATTACATGTCGCTGTCGGTTTGACTGAAGTATGTATTTCACGTTTATCCATTTTCAGGGTCTGTTCGTGGCGGTATTCTATTGTTTCCTGAACGGAGAGGTTTGTATATATAGTGAACTTATTCATCATTAAACACAAAAGTGTTATGAATGAATTCCCTAGATGTTCTGGTCCCGCTTTCTCGAAATAATCTGAGTTTGATATTTTTCTCAGCTGAGATTTCCATTGTGCTGTATAACTTGAGTAAGAACTCCAACCCTCCTGAGATTTTACTCAAGTTACAGCAATGAGCCAATGTGAGAAATATCAGCTGAGAGGAATCTCAAACTCAGGTTTGTTTTGAGTAATCGGGGCCTGGTAATTTGATAGGATTAAAACATTGTTAAACATATATACATGTATTTGAATTAAATCCACTCAAATGTAGACGTCGTTTTATAGGAACTTTGTTACTGTATTGCTATCATATGAGTTAGAGCACAGTTCACGATACCAACAGTAGATATAAGTACTTACATTTAAAAACAACAATTGAATGGTTATACACATATATAATTATGTGTGCTGTGTCAGTCACATCCTCGAAACACAGGCCATTATGACTACACCCAACCTCTATTTTACGGAGGTTTAGTGTAGTCATTATGGCCGAAGTTTCGAGGACGTGTCCATCAACGAACGCGTATTTATGGTCTGTTTCAAATTCCAGGTTCGTTCGGTTATTCGCAAGAAACTGAGTAATTATCAAGAAAACCGAAGCATTGTCACAAGGTACACCAAAACATCGATCATTAGTTCCCCTGCACGGTCCATGGTCAACCTTAATCAGAGTTATCAGATGAACTTGTGTAATGGCGGAAAGGTCAATGGGGTCAGAGGTCAGAGGGCAAGCGAGAGTTCGCGTGGAATGGGAGATGAAGCCGAGAATATGTTGTGACTTCTGATTGGATGGCAAACTCCGGAAACGAGAGCCAGCATACGCAGAGGAAGGCGAGTGATATGTCATACACTGGGATCCGTCTGTGGGCAGGTGATAGCACCTATGGCGCAAGTGTGAATGAGGGAGGACTCGTGAGAACCGGTATTGGAGAGAAGAGATAATGACTGTGGAAAGAAAACGACAAACACGGCACTCAATGACTTATTATGATGAATAGTGATGAACATTTGTTGGCAAAGAAACATTACTCGAAAGGAAATAGCTTTCGATCAGCTTCCGATTGTTCATGAAAGAAACATAAACTTATGTTTAACAATCAGTTTGTAAATGTATTCTTTTAGTCTTAAGGTGTTGTTTTTCTTTAGTTATTTTTCGAGATATGTAACTTTCTTAAATTAGCTTTCTCAAAGTTGAAGATTTGCTTTCGAGAAATTGGGGTCGACTGGGAAGTTGTATATATCGGAAAATAGTTGCTACCTATTGTTTTAACAAATATGATATATGGACTAATTAAAGCCCGTTGGACTTGTGGACCATTTTAGTTTGGGAAATGAGCAGTTAAAGGTATTATAATCAAGGTGAAAGACACATTCAACATGTTGCCCGACTACTGAACAGGTCGTGACGACTATTGTGAGACAAGATCGTATATTTAGAGACTGATTTAGATATAAATGTGTTACTGTGCCAGTATTCTTGAAACTTCGTAAGTCCTAAGAAATTCGGGGTAAGTTAAGAATTCGCCTAACTGATTTTCTGCTCATATTAATTTTTGAAGATATCTTTTCTCAATAAGAAGTTCTTATTAGCTAAGAAGTTTCAAGAATAAATGCCCATGTGAATTAATTTACAACGATTGCGTGTTCCTCTCGACAGCTCAGCAAGCTATGACAAATCAATGCTTATACATACACACGTACATACATCATGATGTAGCTCGAAATCTTATGAAACCGAACCAAGAACTTTTATGTCGCAGCTTTTGAAGTTTATGTGCGTTCACACTCGTTATTTTTTGTTAATAGTCCGAGTGTTTCAAAATGAATTGATGTTCTAAAATTTCACATCGACATCCAACTATATCATGATGAAACCAATAACTAAATGGGGGTTTTGCAATACAGTTATTTATCGGTAGGAAAACCCACAATAAAAATAGATTACCTCATATTTCGAGCCAGGGATGGTATACACGAACTATATTAGCATCAGCGATACTAGTGACGAAGTAAACATGCAATATGTGTTTCCTAATAAAACAAGTATTCATGTATTTCATATCCATAAACATGATAACTCAAAATAACAGTGTATAGTATAGTACTTCGAACATACATTAGTATGGATCGTGGGTTTCATAAATTTACTATGTATGTATTACTCATACTATTCCACTACCTAGCATGTAATGCCGATGTAGATACTGTAACATATATTTTGTCGAGCATGCTAAATATGACTGCATTGTATAGTACATGTTATTTGTTACGATACGATTGACCGTATATGTTATGTTCTGTTTGGGTATTGTATTATACTTTGGTTCGCATAAACATGATTGATTTTGAAATCGTTCATTAAATGCTTCCTCTGTTACCCGAACGACATTGCGCATTTTCATTGGACGGAGTTTATTTTTCAAACTCTCCTCCTCATCAAATACATTTAGTAACGTATATTTCCTCCACCCATAACGTATATTTCCTCCACCCTATAACATATTATCGTGGAAATCAAATACGTCAAAGTTAAGGTTTGTCATCTTCTAATAACGTTCACGTCATGTGCTCATCCATTTCCGGAAATGGTTACGTTTCATCGATCTCGTGAATAAGTGTCATATAATTGCTAGTAAATAATTGCATCGAGCATGTGTATTGTAGTCGTCAGATCTGCATGTACGCATACGGTTTCTGGCAATGAATAAAATGTGAATGTTAAATTTGCCATCATACATGTACCTGTTGTTGCTGACCTTGTAAGCTTTTATTGTTCAATGGGCATCAGCAAACTATTAAAGATAAAGGACAACTGTTTGGTGTTATGCGTGATCTTTAATTACTCAACTTTACTTGGATGCCAATGAACCAATAACACTGGAAGAATATACTATAGTATGAACAAGCAGACGTAAGTTATTGTTCATGTACATGTGCCTAGGTCCTAACAGAGACTGAAAGAGCACACACATGCACATGTACACCAACACACATATATATGCATACGCACACACACGCGCACGCACACACACACACACACACACACACACACACATGCACTCTCTCTCACACACACATACATACATACACACACACACACATACACACACACACACACACACACGTATGCTACTAGTATGTCACAAATGCTTACAAAACGTGTTCCAGTATTGGAGCAAGATGATCGGCTCCATAACATAGTGTATAGACACTCAGAGAGCTTGCTTGTAAAACGCAATAGAACGTTGATTGATATTCCATATAGTTATATTCTAAAATCTGTTTGAGAATAATTGACTGAAGTGTACACGCACACGTTGTAAATGGACTTGTAATGTAATCTACACCAACGAGCGTTCAATTATGTTTAAACATTGGGGAACATGCATACACGTCATGCGCTCAGATCTAAACTAAATGTTGCGTAGTATGCAATATGTAATGTAATGTAATATATAAACATTACAATGGAAAATAACACACTATTATTTGGTTAATTTCATCCAGACTAAAACAGAGTAAACTATTTAACTAAGCAAACACATATTTAAAATGTTTAAAAGCATGCATGCATTATATATATGCATAAGCATATTAATTGCACAATACCCATATATATTTGCATTCATTCCTCGTCAGTAAAACATTTAGAATTGAGTCTTTGCGCTTGAGAATTACAAGCAAAATAACATAGCGGCGAAAACTACAATATCGTATCATTTTATGTCCGCTTCAAATAGCTACGTTGAAAATAGAAATTCCTTGTATTACACTTTAAATCAATATATTTTAATACCGTTAACAATACAAATTGGGGGAGCTTTTATTATGTATTAATGTTAACAATCCTCATCATATCCATACAATAATTCCATCCAGCATATGGTTTGTAATGTCAGACAACATTTTAATTTATTTACGAAAGCGATATGAACAGTAAAATATGACAAGTAATAGCAACTAGTTTAGGGGTGATAACAATGTTTAGTAAACATATTATACTTATGATACTATAATACACCTTTATTATAATAACTACACGCATTGTGACGGTGTCTAAGGTTACGTTCCACGCAACTATCGTAGCGCTAGAATGTCCTATGTATGTACGTATTGGAAGTTGCGACGCTCGTAGCCGTACTATAGTTCTGTGGATCAGGGGTCCATTCCACACAACAATCGTAGCGCTAGGAGAGTCGTAACTACTTATCAAACCCATGCTAACGCACATTTGTAGCTGAAATTGAGTGTGTGCATGTACAATGTTATAGGGACCCACTACAAATACAAGACTGGTTGCACGAACTCCTTTCAGCGCTACTTACACTACTTTTAGTTATCAAAGTTCTCAAGTATTGTAGCGTATTGTAGCGTATTGTAGCGTTCCATGGAATGGACCTATTACACTTTTAGTGCGTTCCAAAACATGTTCTAAACAGCAGGTCCCATCTGTCGATAACGTATCGCCTGGCATCGCCTGATGTTCGCATTGTTACTACAGGCAAGACCATTGTAATTGGTCAAGGCGAAATCATTGTGAATGGAACGTGCTTCCGTTACCATAATGCCTTCCTAATGACAAATCAACACAAAAACAGTGCAGTTTAGCCAAATTAGATATACCATTTCCAGCAGTGAAATGAATGGAATTTGGAAACTTCATCAGACATGGAATACGGAGTGCTTTCAATGAAGCGCCGGCTACTTATTATTCAAAGGATTGATCGACCCAACGTGCATATTTACAAGTGCCCGTCCAGAAACAGACCGGTATGACGTTCGTGAATTGCACACGTTGGATAGCCACAGTTTGAAACAAAAATATATATTTAGTCGTTGACATCGACGACTATAATTGTTTCTAGAATTCGGAAATTGGTTCCGGTCTGATGTCAATATTAATTATCTGTAACAAAAACAATTTAAAAATGTAAAGCAAACAATCAATAACAGTAAATAAAATAGGTGTGCTATTAGGTGTCCAAGCTAGAACACCCTAACGTGGATGCTCAAAAATATACCAGGAAATCCGATGTGAACGTTTCCTGACAGGATCCTGTCGAGATGTTCTGGCTAGCAATATTTTCTTTGTAATGAACAAAAACTCAACCTAAACTAAGTAAAATGAAGACAAACAATGACAAAATCAAATAATAACCTTCCAACACCCAGTCACGAAAGAAAAGGGGGAAAAAAGAAGGGAAATAAGCTCGAAATTGTTCCAGTAATCAACAATTATTATAAGACATCTCAGTCTGAGTATTCCGTCTGAAGAATGTTTAACGTTAACACATTCAGACACGCCAGAGAAACGACGTAATACTCCAATTGTGACTGGGAGAATATTACACCACACCAAGTATTAACATCTTATTACAGTGCAATTCAAACGGTTATAATAGTGTTCTTATTTCAGCCTTAACTCGCCACTAATGTCAGAGCTAGAAAGCTGGAATTCTGGCTTTGGTCGAACATGGACATTGTATCTAAGTATGTATCTCCCGGAGGAGACCACTATACTGAAAAGAAGGATAATACAAATACATATATAAACATACGGTTATTTTAAAATCAGTCGGGCTATACTAGATGTTGAAGCGGTTTAAAAATCTTAATATACTATCGTGGTGACCACGTGGATAATCTTTGTAGCTGCGAAGTGCGAATTTCCATTTCCGAAGGGAATCTTCTGGTTCAACTAAAAATACAATGGACTCTTACAGCGATTAACTTTCCGACCTAATTCGCTAACCAATTCTAAATTGGAGTGGTATTTAAAGAGTGCGTGGCTACTGCCATTCTATTTTGGGTCTTCTAACTGTCACTAACTGACTTGTGGTGTCTGAAAACTGCTAATTATATCCTTAAATTGCACCGCTACCTGAGTAAGCAACACCAGCTTTGACCTTGACGTTGTAGCTTCTGTTACACTCATTGACCGTTTACTCAAAAATCCTTGACCTTGACCTGATACAGAAATAATTACTTTAATTAGTAAATACAATCCCAATTCTACAAATTTAGGAATTCTATTTGTTTTTCATAAATAATACAAATACATTAATAGACTTAGAAAATATCTCCAAAAATATGACTATGCTTCTCCTTGCTTAAATAACACGTCAAGAACGCGCTTACGTATCTGTGTAATAAAAGTTTCCCCTTGCTTGTGTTATAATATGTATACTTTCTTGTAATCAAACTATGCATGTACTACTATTAACTCTCTGTCCTACCAATGCACTTTCCCTGTTGATCAAACTTGTTTAGATCTGTATGTATTTATTCCGCCTTCTCACGTACTGAAATTTGATTTTGCGTTTTTTTCGAGATATAAACTGAACTGGATTGAAAACAACCCACTTTATCCCTAGGCAACATGCGTACATTGCACGAAACTGTCCCTTTCATAGATAACTGATCAACGACGAGTTCACATCAGGCTTGGAACCTCTTGATCATGCCATCATACACGTCCTGATCATAATTTGTCACAACCTCACAACGTATAACATCATGACATGATGACAGAACAGTGAAGTTTCCTGTTATAACTCAGATCCTAGGTAGACATGAACCATGGGAGACAACTGTAAGTGCAGAAATTGTTCCTCGTTCATGTTACTTGTGGAACTCCTGATCGATGACCAACGGCGTAATTAAGTAAGACATGCTAAACTTAGTTTGAGATGCAAAACCTAAGTTTGCCAATAGTATCCGTCAACAAGATTGTCAAGAAGACCAGTCGAAATACATGTATGTAACTGGTCTATTTCCGGTCCAACTGGGACAGATCTGTATATAGATCTAGTAGACATGATCCCAGACAAGGTTACTAATACGTTTTCTAGAAGAACTCGTGATTTGTAGCTAAATTGCTACGTCAAACACTTTGCTATCTCACTAATGAATTGAGTGTATGTCTGATAGCTTGTGCCATCGATACATCCATTTAATTCATATTGGTTATATGTCGGACCAGCGATTTCTAACATTTCCCTTTTTTCCCGAGGATAAACGATACATGATAATGTGATACATACATTGCTAACATTTAAATCCAGTGTACTTATTCCACTTCATAGATTAATGAAACCAACAATATTAAAAGTAAACAAATAAACATAATTATAACGTACACCAATTATTCGGACTGTTTGTTTCGGATATCGATTAGGAGCTTTCAAAATGGTTTTAAAAACCAGAAGATACAGCGAATAATGTAAAATAAACAACCAAAAATATATCTAAAATACAGTAGTAAACCAAGAGACCTTTCACCCTGTTTTATTATTCTCGGGTTCTTCAGTTGATTATAAATATAATATGTACATGTTTAAAAATGTGTTGTATTTTAGATGGCTTATTTATATTTAAACATAACTTACTTGTAATCCTAATTTAGTCTATTATATGTGTCAAGCTAGTCTTAGCAAACATAGCCTAAAGAAATGCCGGTATAATGGTAAAATTCAACAATGAACGTATTGAACCGTTAACAATGTATTCTGCAAACAATCCAGTGACTACAATGCTATAAGTGTTTGGCAGCTTATCGCGTTTCTCATATATAATTCAATAAAACCGCCGTCAGGGGAAATAGTTGTCAAGAACAGGTATTTCTTGTTCCTTGCTGGTGTCTCTTCCATTCCTCCTGACCTAATTGCATGCATACCATATGCTGTTCTACGGACATAAGTATACAGTATGTATGTGCGACGATCAAAGTTACAGAAATCAGTACAAGGATTAATGTTCAGCATGGCCAACTTTATAGTGGAATCTGAAGATGATGGACATACTATGGCTAATATTATGTATTGAAACAATGTTCTCGCTGATCGAATGGGCAACACAAAAGAAGAAGAAGAACAAGAGCATGGATTAAGTTAAATAAGTCATTGGCACATTTCTCTGAAATGCCAACCACCATGTAACAAGAATCGTAGAATTCGGAAATAATAATAGTTTCAAATTTCTACACGAATTCTATTATGTTTTCAAATATAAAGGTTTATGTTGTCGGCACTAATACATTCATGTCGACTTCATAAAACGACGTCATTTCTATGATTATCGACACTCGGTTTATTCAGTGTTAAATTTCCTCGCACTATAACAAAATAATGGTTTGAAATGCCACCTTCCCATGACTTTTAAAACATGTTTTGGCCGAACATGTTATCTGGATACGAAAACTCGTGAGTATCTGACCGTATCCCGAAACAACATAGCCTTTTATTTTGTTATCTCAAATCTATTTCTAACTTGATATGTGCTTTTCATATATTATTTCTTATGTTGTAGATTGTCTTTACTGCCTACTACTTCCGCCCAGTAACTCACGTTGTATCGCAATTTACGAAACTAAATAATTCACGTATAACATACCGCGCGTCATTGTGTGGAGGAGAAGTGTCACGACAGTGACAGGACAGTCGCAGCTCAGTTGGAAGTCTGAGTGCCGAAATCGCAAGTCTTGCTTGTGTGACAGTGTGTATGCCTTCGCGGAATGCATCTAACGTAATTTGTCAAGACATTCCGCTGGTGAAATTAGGTAACACTATTTCCACAGAGAATTGTTTGCATCCATCCTGTTCCTGGTTGGGTTGATGCTACACACATACACATACAGAGAGAGAGAGAGAGAAAAAAGAGAGAGAGAAAAAAAGAGAGAGAGAGAAAACAGAGAGAGATGCACACACACGCACTTACACACACACACACACACACACACACACACACACACAACACACACATACATGATTGCTTACACATACACATATACACAAAAACACACAAAGCAGTGACATATTTGCAGTGGGGGTTTCGACATGTATATTTGTGAAATAAATATCCTTCATATTACATGTTATTTTTAGTATAAATGTACTAAAGTGCATATTTCAAATAGGTATGAATAGCGTATGTCGAAAGTCTGTGCTATTATCAGGTATCTACTGTTTCCGATGGTGGCACGCTCCTAGACAATTACGAATACTAGTAATGAAATACGGTTTTCTGTTAGCTAAACCTTTTTTTGGCATGCTCCCGAACGTTTCGAATTGTACGTGGCCTACATGTATTATGAAATGCAAGTTCCTGGCATCGACAAATATAGCGACTTATTTTAGTGCCCAAGTGTTTATCCACAGAAATGTTTAAATGTAGGCATAATCAAAAACAATCTACTGGCATCTGCAGAAAAACAAACCACCTAAGCTACCTATACTAGGTTCTGGAGGCGGTTTCCAAAACTGTTAAAATACAGACATAAAGAGATGCGATTTACTTAGCATCAACCGATGTTCCTGGATGGTTTATTTTAAATGTACTAAATGTAGGCATACCGAAATGTGCTTTCCTGACGGCTGCGTAAAGAAAATTACTTGTTTGGCATTGGGGTTGACTATAGTGCTAAGAGCTATAATTATTCCAAGTCTTGTGAGTGGTCCTGATCATGAAACCGTGGAAAAACCAAAACATATATTTTATTTTAATTTCCCGTCATAAATTTCCGGAATGTAAAATATGGCAACGAAGCATTCATAAAAGCCTTGTTGAAGAGTTTATAATTTCTTAAATGGACATGGTAATGGTACACATACACATAAGCTAACAAGTAATACTTAATCAACAAGATAATTATTCTAATGAATACAATCGAAACAAAAGCAGAGTACTGACGATGACCTATTAATGTATTTCGCGAAATCGGGGCTTTTCGCGTCAGTAGGGTCAGGATTTAGTTTATTAGGAAGTTTATTTTGCTCAAGAAGTACATTCTACACATTAAGATTATGCTTAATAGTTATACAAGCAAGCAAACCGATATAAATATATAGTACTATAAACAATGTCCACATTATTGAACATTGCGTCCGCTTGTCCTGATATATCGATCGCCATGAACATTGGACCGGAAGTGACGAGATTCCACCCATTCAACACATTACCTCATTGACATTAATATTCTTATTGTTAATAAAGTTCAAGCTCCGCAAGAGAAAGTTCTCCATCGTAACTAATAATCTCCAACAATGAATTCACCTAGTTTTATGCTCTACACTTTTATTTTACCGTTTCTCATAACGTTATGCACTCATCAATGGGCAGACATTATATATACATACAATGACACTAATATAATTGGTTGACTCTGAATGCCGTGATTTACGTTAGTCTGTAATGTCTGTGGAGGATAATACATGACCTGTTTGTTAACAGCTGTAGATCCTAATTTATCGTGTTAATGATATGCAAACAGACAGGCATACACACTTTGCTTCATATGCATGTTCATTGTAGGTATTCTACTACTAGACACTACACTCATATCATGTACTATCATATCATATCATGCAAGTACTCCTGTCGCCGAACACTATATTCCAACAAACAATATGTTGTTGTGCTACACTGGCGTTAGACAACGTAAGTACGATTCAATGGGGATTATTGAAAGGTTATATTAAGTATTGCTATCCGAACCATGTAACGAGACGTCGAAAATGGCATAGCTATTGGTAATGACAAGCACTCTAGATACTTTTAAAATACTAATACGCATGCCTATGGCTCATTATTATGATTACTCATAATATGTAACATGTAGAGTTATACGTATTAATTAAATTTAAAACGTTTGGCTACGTATACGTGCAAGCGTTAACAGAACTTCGGTATATGTCATGAGGTAGACATATTATAGTATCTATGGAAAATGAACATGTCAATTGCGGATGTGGATGTACTGGAAAGTTTCACGTCTGAACTACATCTGAATGGCAATAACAATTATCGTTGACATATTTGTCATCGAGCTTGAAAATAACAATCCAGACGTGCAAGGTAGTCTGCCATCTTAACATGCAATTCCATTACGATATGTCAATGCCTCTAATTCGACAGACATGCAACAGCCTGATATGGCAGGGAACATTTCAATACTTGACGTACGTCAGCAATGGTAGTCTGATTAGCATATATAATTATAAGATTGATGCGTTCTCTTGAATAATTTCCTCAGCCTGAAGCGACAATCATTGACGATGACATCTAAGGAAGATATACTGAAACAACGCGTGGACTGTTGCCTGAAAGTACATATATCTCAAAGGCTTCTTTCTCCTTCCTTTAAATGATGTGTGAATTATCTGATAGGACCATCGCTTCGACCAGCATCATATTGCTTTCAGCAGGGCTATTTTGTGTTAATCGAAAACTGAAACTGACGCTTCAAGCCTTCCTTGCCTTTGATGGTTAATCAGCGTAGATGTCGCCATTAAAAACCGCGCAAGAGTTTGGTTTCAGAAAGTGGAACTTTATATTGCGATTTCATGGAAACTGATGGTACGCGTTGATATAATATGTGCATGGTAATCACCCTCGGTGGTTAAAGTCAAAGGGTCTCCGCAGGTCTTTGAAGGGTCATGAGCAAGCAAAAGGCGAACAACGTTGTAGAGAAGTATAATTATAATGCACATGGTACCGTTTCACGAAGCTCTCGTATCCACTAAGCGGCCATAGTATAGTTCTATAGTATATACATATTGTTCTCTAAGCACTACGAGAGCGTTGTGGCGGTTTCTTAGTGCACAGTAGTCCTATTACATTGTAGAGCAGTATAAATATAATGTTCAGGTTACCGTTTCACGAAGCTCTCGTATCCACTAAGAGGCCATCGTATAGTTATCTAAGCACTACGGGAGCGTTGTGTGTGGCGGTCTCTTAGTGCACAGTAGAGCTTCATGAAACCATACAAAGTGCGATGGTACGTACGGCGGCATTGGCTGTGATTTAAACGTGTTTGTAGACAGAACGTTATGATATAATTGTACGTATCCATTCAGTTGATGTGACATAACGCTAGATAACGTTTAACTTGCACATATTCAGAAATTCAGAAACTATGTTTATGGTGGTATGCACATTACCGTTGATATGTTCTTTCTAACACATAACCTTCGAACATGTTGTACACTCCTGATGAGGTTGTTACTAATACTACTTATGACATGAAAACATTGTGTTGTGCCGACCCAATAATTTAGATTTCACTACATGTTCATGAACAAATAGTTGGGATTACATTTGATAAAATGTAATGTAATGCATGTATGCATCTACTGGAAGCAATCAGTATAACATATGCATAGTGTATCTGATATTGCTCATGATGCCACACATAATGTGCATTATAAATTGAAACGCTATACTGTTTACGTGATGGAAACAATTATTACGTGACATGTGTTAACTAATTTTAGAATAAGTAAAATTGTTATGTGTCAGCACATCATGCATTATCATTATCTTTTTTTCCCGAGATGAATCAATTGTTTGACATTGGACATTAACACAAGTCTCACAATTTTAGTTACCGTAAATCATTGAATAGAATATAAACCTGGGATTCTATTAATTTCGAGGCATTCTGTGTTAGCGATGCTTATAGCATGGCTACTAACTGTTCGTAGGCTAAGAAGTTCGTAAGTACGTTTCGAGAAAAGACCCTCAGACTTCTATTCAAGGATCGATCAAACTGACGTCACAATAGCATTGCACTTACAGCAGTCACACATATATTAGTAAGTCTTGTACTTAGGGTCGACTTATAAACAATACATGCCTCTATTCAAGGCAGGCCTTTAATTCAGTAATGCTCTGAGACCCGTACATATCAAGACAGGTTTATATTCAAGGATTTACGGTGTATTGCAACTGCGTGAAATATTACGAAATGTCTCTGTGGCGCTTGACAATATAAGGTTACTATAACACGTGGTATTGTTGAACTAGATCCGTAATACATGGTACGTGTATTTGCAATAGCTTATCTTACAAGCGAAGGGTCAATTATTTAGAGCAATGCATTGTGAACATATATAGGGATACATTTAGATGTTTCCATTCGTCTACAAGCATTCATGGAACTGTTTCACTGAATCGTAGCTTTCCGGAAGTAGCATGGCGTTACAACGATCGTTGTGTGGAATAGAGGCCTGGCCCCGATTTCTCGAAACAAACTTGAGATTTTGCTCAGCTGAAGATATTTCCCATTGACTGAGTGCTGTAATTTTAGTAACATCTCAGCTGGGTTTGAGTTTTTACTCAGAGTACAGCACTGGAAACGACAGACGTCCCAGCTGATAAACGTATCACTCGTTTGTTTCGAGAAATCGGTGCCATGTATTTGACATTTGATTGCACCAAACAATGAGGTGACTACTAGTATATATACATTCAGCCATGTTAGAAAAGGCTGGACAGTATTTCCTGTGATACAATACGATTATGCTGATCATAAGATACACTGTTTCCTAAATCTATGCAAATTGCTGACAATTTCTTTAAATTACCTCGGTAATATCGACCACGTTCACGCGTGATGTTCAAAGTTGAGGAAACTGTACGTCACCTAAATCTGGCGTTGAATCGGTCACAACATAGCCGATTACTTTCTGCTTTCCCAGCATGAGTGAATAATTAACGAGAGATGACGCTGTGCTGGTGGCTGGTGGAACTCTACTGCAGGGGTCGTGGTAGATATAATACTTGTGTTCATTTATTAGAAAACCTTCCAAGATCGGAGGTACCTTTCCTGTGTACCTAGACACCTTGACTGCAGGAACACCGCGCACGTGTATGTTTCAGAAGGAGTCCTATCTGCACCTGCGTGGAAGGAAAGCAGTATACATTGTAATCCTCTTCCTTTGGACAGACCACGTTGTCTTGTACACCAAGTAAGCGAGATCTGGAAAGGGTTCACTGATAGCAATGCAATTAGAAGCTATAGCAGTGAACAGGTCGATATCCTATCTGCTAATCGTGGAGTCTTGATCCTGGTACAGTATGTAGTCAGTATATAAGACTAAGGTTTGAGGTAGGGTTACCTTCTACTGAATACAGAGGTGAATCTTCTGTTCTGGTTACGCCGTTAGGAGTATACATGAAAAGCTTTAATACTACATCGGTCAGATATATATGTGTTGGCATATTCTCTATTATGGCTCTCAATAGATTTGTTTTCTTCTCTCTCTCTCGCGCGCGCTCTCTCCCCCTCTCGCTCTCTCTCTCTCGCTCTCTCTCTATCCCTCTATGTATCCCTCTCTCTCTCGCTCTCTATCCCTCTCTCACTCACTCTCTCTCTCTCTCACTCTCTCAATATATTTCAATATGTTCTCCTACCTGTTACTCACTGTTTGTCTGTGCCTCTCTTTATCTCTATTTCCCCCCTCTCTCTACCCCCTCTCTCTCTCTCTCACCATCTCTCCTCTCAATATCTCTCAATAGTTCTCTCCTCTCATTTATCTCTATATATCTCTCTCTTTCTATATCTGCCTCTCTCTCGCTCGCTCTCTCTCTCTCTCGCTCTCTCTCTCTCTCGCTCTCTCTTTCTCTATCTCTCTCTCGCTCTCTCTTTCGCTATATCTCTCTCTCGCTATCTCTCTATCTCTCTCTCTCTCTATCTCTTTCTCTCTCTCACTCCACCATTCAAGCAATCAATCAGCCTTTAAGCTATTGGAAACTACAGCTGATAAAACAGTTTATCTAAACGTGGCGCGTGTTGTGTTGTTTCAATTTGTTTTCCTAGAATCGTTCTTATTACTCGCTATTTGACAGATGAGTTAGTTTCTCGTATCAAGAGAGGAAGATAAAATAGTCGAACAATTAATTAAATTTAATCGATCTGTTCTAGCTAAGAATAACGTTAACATATGTAAATTAGAGTTTAAAGTTATGATAATTGTAATGCCAACTAATGGTCGATATACACGATTTATGTGAAGGTCCGTATACACCAGAGGCGAGCGATTTATCGCCGCGACTAACATTGGCGACAAAACATTATATAGAAATTTCTCGTTGCGAATCTTGCTTTTGGTGTGCACGGATATGGATAAAGGATGAGGTTTATATCAGTGCAAATCGACGAGTTTGTTGCCACGAAATACCCATCTGGTATGCAATGACCGTAACAAGTATAGACATGCATGCAATCGTACACACACATCCAGACACGCACACGTAAATGCATACTTACTTTACACATATACACACACACACACACACACACACACACACTCCGTCACCGCTTTTTATTGCATCGTATTGTCATCGCATTGCAACGTATTGCATCGTATTACATTGGATTAGTTCGTGTCCAGTTCTTATTGATTCGCACATGTATCATCGTAGCGCATCGTATTAATTCTGTCTTGAGGTAGAACCAATCCGGACCACGATCTTTTAAAAACAAAATATCGCCACCATTCGCATGCGAATACATTCTTCCTTATTCGTATTGATTCGCCACAGCGGGACCTAGACTTTACATTAGTAGTGTCAGACGTCGTTGTCATTCTCTTAATATAATCATCGTATCAATGTCCTATTCGTATCCGCACTCGGCCAGGACTGTTAGTTACGGTGGTATAGGCCACACCGAGTTGAAGTCAGTTCTGACAGTTTCTTATCGGACAAGCGTCGCTATCTTACTATTTGTGCCGTCAGTATAGCCAACGTATATAATTCGGCGTAATCCATTCCGTAGACGATAAGAGTTGTATTCCTGATCTGCGATTTCGTCGAGTTAACATGATTGTGCGAGTATTGTATTTAAGTAGAGTGTCAAATGGAATTAATTACCATCAGTGGTTGTCAATAACTACTGGTTTTCAAAAACTCAAATCATTATACCTCCTGATTATCATTATACCTTCTGTAGACTCACGACGTAAGAACTACACGGTGTCGTGTACATATAGTATTATATTAGTATTTCCTGATGTAAGAAAGTCACCGGTGTATCTCGTCCTTCTACATCATAATCTGGATAGTGGTATACACGTGAACTATCCACTTATTAATGTTGTATACCAGTATCCATATGTGTACAGTCACGTGCCATCCTCTCACAGCAGGGATATTTTATTACGCTCAGGACTCGCTGCATAGTACGTAATTAAAGGTACCCCTCTGGTGCGAGGATGAATCACGTGCATGCAATACTGATGTATATATGTTTGCCATGTTTTTGTTTTGTTTTGTTTTTCTTGTTTGGTTGTTTCTTTGCTAATCAGGTTGATATAATGAGATTGTAAGCATACGTTTTGGAAACTGCCGTCGGTGTCTTCGCTCACAATAATATTCAGATCCTACCGCGACGTGATTATTGCAGGAATAAAGCCTGCAAAAACGTGTTTTTTATATAATGTCAGACCAACAATGACCACTTGGAAGAACCAGTGAAACTATACATAAAGGTTATACATTAGGCATACTTAGAAATTAAGTCTTAATATTGGAATCAAATTGAGCTCTGAAGACGATACCGGCGCCCTTGGAAAAAGTAGAAATAATTGCATTATCAACTTTCCTGAGATGGTTGCTCATCATTTCAAATGTGTTGTAATTAAAAATGCCATATTACTTCTCTGATGTGTGTGCATGTGCTGAATCTGATCCCTGAGTATAGCATAGGCTGCTGATGCTTGGCTACAGGATACGTCAACGCCAACTGCAAATGGTTTATATATCAAACTGGTATGGCTTTTGATAAACAATTAAAGATGCGTATACATACAAATACAATGCATAGAAAACCATATCGAGACCAGCAATAGTATTGTTGTTGGCGGTGTTATTATTAATAGTAATAGAAGTAGTGATAACAGTAATAGTAGTAATAGTAGATACGTTAGTAGTTAGAAGTAGTAGTATCAGTAGTAATAAAGTAGTAGTAGTAGTAGTAGTAGTATTATTAGTAGTAAATAGTAGTAGTAGTAGTAGTAGTAGTAGTAGTAGTAGTAGTATTATTATTATTAGTAGTAGTAGTAGTAGTAGTATTATTATTATTATTAGTA
>JAVCKZ010030118.1:0-19501 GCA_034780755.1 Lepetodrilus elevatus | reverse complement strand
CTATGTCTGTGTATGAATGTTCTATGTCTGTGTATGAATGTTCTATGTCTGTGTATGAATGTTCTATGTCTGTGTATGAATGTTCTATGTCTGTGTATACGGATTAGCAGGATCATTATTTGCCTATTTAAAGATCAATAAAGAGTTGCTGGCGATAAATGTCAAAGTTGTTGAATGTAACGTGATGGCCTTCTGACGTAGCCTACTGAACAGGAAGAATCGTGGGTCGTCTCACTGACACACAAACGTTGAAGAAATTAAATTGTTCTGTTTGGTCAGCATGACACTGCTTAGTGTGACCTAGGTGTTGAAATCAGAATTGAGAATATGTCAAATAATATCATATTCATTCTTTCAGAACCTCCACGCCTCTAAAAACACCAAACACAAGATTGTTAATTGCACCGTATTCACTAGCGAGAATTGTGACCTAGGTGTTGAAATCAGAATCGAGTATACCTAGTATATGTCAAATGATAAGCATATATCGTGTGATGTTATCTCTGGCGTTTGATACTGAAGCGTTGTTGGGAAATACTGTGAGGTTCCTGGGTAAGAAATCTAGGTGAAGCTAATTAATTGTGACAATAACTGTCATGTATCCAAGGGTTTCTCACGGCAAGTCTCCGATGAAGGGAGGTCGGATTCGATAAGTTACCTGAGTTCTTGTGAATGTGTATTCGATTTAAAAACAAATACATTATGATAGGGCCGCTTTCAAGATTATTTAACAATACGGCTTGTAAGTTTAAGGCAGGAGGAAACCCTCGACATCTGTAGCGCACAATATTGCGGTAAACCTGCGAGAATCGGCTGTACCACTATTGTACTTGCAAATGAGTGAGAACACTATCGTAATTGGAGACAGACGGTTTACTAAAAGGAGCAAGCCCGCCATTGTAAATGATAGTGAATGCCAAGATCTTGCACAATCTGAGCAACATTACTAGGTGGCACGGTTCCAACGTGTAACCTGATATGTGCCACTGATTTTACAAGCAATAGTTAATGGGTAGCATGAGACAAAATCCCCCGTTATTTGAACAATGGATGAAGCATGCTAAGTCTCGGATTCTTGATGGAGATAATGCCGTGACCTTGCATAAAATGTTTTTCTCATTTAGTTAAAGCTACTCGATATCATAAGTCGTTTTACTATACTCTTCAAAGTCTGACGTCATTGGATCCAAACGTTTCCACGACAACCATGTGTGTCTAAACAGACCTAAAGCTAGTTAAGGATTGATTTAAGCGCATAAGAGCCGAACATGACAATAGATTGAATATTGATTACTATACTATTAGCATGAGGATTAGCTCTCGTTAATTTAATAACGTAAATAAATACATTCTACTCCTGAAACAAGCTCCCTCTTGTCTTCCCTTCATTCTTCATCCCTCAATCTTTCTCACCCAACCGTCTTCCACGTGGAATCGCTCTAGCTGTTCTATTTATCATGTACATAACGAGAAACCCATGTTCAGTGCTTCACTTTTGTGTTATGCTATAATGTTGTATCTATAACATAGGTAGAAATGAATGTTAATTTACATCCATGTAGTTAGATTGTTTCTCCCATTTCTTCCTTACTTACTTTCTCTCCTTCTCGGTCTCTCTTTTTCTTTCTCTCTCTCCCTCCCTCCCTCTCTCTCTCTCTCTCTCTCTCTCTTACCCTAACCCTATCTCGCTGACTCTCTCTCTCTCCATGTATGTAGGCCTATATCTCTCTGCCTATCTTTCTCCCCTCTCTCTCTCTCTCTCTCTCACACACACACATACACACACACTCTCTCTCTCTCTCTCTCTCTCTCTCTCTCTCTCTCTCTCTCTCTCTCTCTCTCTGTCTCTCTCTCACTCTCTCTCTGTTTCTAATTAACTATCACATCAGTCGGTACATATCTCAACAAAAGTAATCGACGGACATATCTACAACCAATAATTATTATCTGTAACAGCATTTTACTTGCCAGCGTAATTCATAATACTTCCCATTTTAGATGAAAAACGAACACAGTGGACGTTTTAACAACTTACAAGTACATCATTCAACATGAATATGGTCCATTAATTATGTGCTGAATTATCATTGTTTATAGCAGAATAAAACATAATTTAATAGTCTACCAAAAATACACCTATTGATATATACATCATAACAAGCAGCAGTGTATGTATTAAATGAAAAATAAATATATTTGGAGTAATACATTCGGAAACTCTGGCTAAAGTATTGTAATAGTTTTAATGGATTCCATTGATTTAATTTAACATTCTAAAAACTTACACCGAGTGATATATAGACATTCGAACAAACACCAGTGTGTATATTAGATTAAACATAAATATGGTAATAGTTTTATGGAATATCATTGCTAGCTTTCCACCATTTCCATCATCATTTCCATCATTTCCATCATCATTTCCATCATTTTCATCATCATTTCCATCATTTCCATCATTTCCATCATTTCCACCATTTCCACCATTTCCATCATTCCGTCGTTTCCATCATTTCCATCATTTCTATCATGTCAATCATTTCCATCATCATTTCCACCATTTCCATCATTCCGTCATTTCCATCATTTCCATCATTTCCACCATTTCCACCATTTCCACCATTTCCATCATTTCCATCATTCCGTCGTTTCCATCATTTCCATCATTCCCATTATTTGCATACGTCTTCAGCTGATGTCATAATTGTAACCCCGGAGTATTTCTAGTGATTTTAAGTAACAATAACTCTAAATTAAAGGTACCATCTTCAATTTAACATGTAAGCACATCCGAGACATTCATATGACCGCAAATAGAACTGCTAATGTTCTCCGTCAATAAAGACAATCAGTGACGTCAGCATGAGTATGACCTAGTCATTATACCAGTGGTTTATCGATTGGAATTGCCTACTTATTTAAGGGTAAATCACAGCGGAATCTCGTTTTTAAACATCAAACAAACGTGGATGTAACAGAGGTTTGATGAGAGCTATCCCGTACAGCTTTGTAATGTTTGTTTTCAATGAGTAGGGCCTAATAGAATTCATAATATGGAGCTATTTATACGTTTGAAGTAACAAGTTTCGTAATAGTTGTTTCAATATGTTTAACCCTCTCAATGCTGGAGAAAACTGGAAATGTCATAAATAGCCGTGCATATGCCTAACCCAGCAGGGAGAGAGTTAAAGCAATAGCATACTATTCGTAAACATTAGTTGTTTTTAGCATTAGAATTAATAAGACTCAATAGATATACATTTTGGTATTTTAAGAAAAACTATTCTGAAAAGTAAAAGCGAGTTACTTTTAGCATACATATTTATTTCTCGGTGTGACGCAGTTATATTAATTATTCTTAATTCTGAGCTGTTTCTGCGTTTAAAAAGTAATATCCCTCGTAATTCTTTCGTTCACGTTCGACATAACAAGATTCGTAATAGCGGGCTATTTCTGGGTTCGAAGCTATAAAACGGAATAATGAGCAGTTCCTGGAACTGAATGAAGCACTATATTCACATCCAATGCTCATAGCAAATCATTTCGATTACGAAGGGTAAAAACTATCATAATTATAAAAACCAAAGCCATGAAACAATGAAAAGGATGTTTCCTTTTTTTTCTTCTAAAAAATTAGACCTTTCATTTATAAACGGGGGTAGTAGTTAATAAATGCTATTCCAGAGCGAAGATGTGTGTTATGAGAATACGCTGTGTACTCCATTGATCCAGTCCAATCGATCACCAGCTTTGTCCACACAATTTCAAGATGCAAATAACCTCTGGTTTCTTTAGGGAATTGAACTTTTTTTTGGACCCCGTAAATCTCAATTTATGGTCTCCATTGCCGGAATGGCTTCCAAGTGTTCTGAATAGGACGACCCATGTTGTATCACCGACATTGCTTAAAGTAGATTGTTTATGTCCATGTAGATTGTATGAATAGCATATAGCCTGCATACACATCCGCTAGGGTTTCTTTTGCATGATTTAGTACCGTTTTAAACTGATCTAAATGAAAAACTTCCTTGCAAATCCATGTCCGTGATTGCCATGTTCATTTTTGTAATATATCTGTGTACCTTATACGCCGATGTTCTCGGTCTGAGTGAATAAAGGTTATGTTCTGGAGCCCGTTGCACGACGCTCTTGTAGTGCTACAATAGTTGTAACTGGGCTCCCGCCACAATAGAATGCGTTGACGTTACAATAGTTGTAGCCTACAAGAGCGTCGTGCAACGGGCACCTAGTCTCAAATTGGCTATGGTCACCTAGGGGCAACCACAGAAAGGAGGAAAGGGAAAAAAAGAAATAACATACAAATATTGGCTAGTTGACTACATATGAGGATCTCATTAAGACAATGTATTTAAATTAGTTGTTGATTTTGGGTTTAAAGTCACTTTCTAGAATCTTTCACTAATATGACTTGCATGCATATACATGTACTGCTTGACTAGTCTGGATTTCCACCAGTTTTTATAGTGCTAGTTCACATAGAACAATGATACCCCACTCAGACACAGTATACTGACTCCGAGCTGTTTAAATTAGTGAAGTGGCTACCTTTGCTTTGCTTTGAGTCACAGGTATGCAACATTTACATTGCTTTGTTGTTTGTTTGCTAGGATGGTATGTTTTTTGCATTGAAGTTTATAGATCTGCTTTCAATATTCTACTACTATTAATGTCTTTTTCGTGAATACCGTTCTATAAAATTGATGCCAAATCAGATTATGCACAGCAAACACAATTCCACATAACAATGGATCTACCTGCATGTGTGAACTAACGAAATCTCAACACAAAGTCACGTACATATAAGATATGTCAGGTAAGTATACTTCCAGACCCCATCAATAGAACAAAGAGCTTCGTTTGTAAATTTTCCAATCCTCCGTACAACTAGTATATAATCGTATACTAGTATTGAAACCTCTAGATGGACGACAGAGATTTTATAATACTTCACTGAATGTTGATTTGTGGAAGAACACACATTTGACAATTGTAAAATCTGAAAGATTCATTACTTTCCAAACAATTTATACTTAATTCCAATCCCACCCATCCATCCATGCATAAACATTAAACAGCCGATATATGCTTTGATTGAGATAGAGGACAAGTTTCCAAATTTGACAAGTACAAGTCAGGTAAACTAAGCTATTATACCTTGATCCAGACTGCACACATCTTATCTATACTGGGCTCCTATTCTTGAAAGTTTGTAAGTCCCAAGAAGTTTGTAAGTACTAAGAATATGCCTAACTGCTTTTATGCTTACCAGTATATTAAGTTTTTGAAGAGATCTTTTCTCACTAAGAAGTTTTCAGCTAAGAAGTTTCTAGAATACGGGCCCTGGTACTTGTCAATAAAAACAGAATTATGTTAAATATTTCATAAGAATATTTTTTATTGCATATTCTTTGTAAGGTATTTGCCATATCGCAATACACCAATGTAAGCCACATCATGTACATATACATAGCACAATTCATTTTCAAATATGATTAAAATATACTTGGATGAGAATAGGAAATTGTGTTTTCAGCTGAAACAGCCGGGATCAGGGGTCGCAGGTCATTTCCAGGTTTACGATATAGACACAGAACCTTTTCTTGAAATGTAGGTTGGCCGTGCCGTTATGAGACGTTTCAGAATATGATTTAATGCGCAACGTCAGTTTTGCACTAACATCGCAATGATACATAATATTTCAGTTTATCGTGACTTTTGAGAAGACAGCTCAACGAAAGGTTTCATAACCTCTGTCTGGTCTATTTTCATGAACAAATAATGGAACATATCTTGAATGGTGTTATTAAGTATCAACTGAAGAACATGACAAGAATCGTTAGATCTATATACAACATGCATATATACAACATACTCTGTACAGAACTGTGATGACATCAGTTGACATCCATACAAGGCTCCACAAATACCACCATTCATTTTCTGATCCGTTTGTCTGGACAAACATTGGAATAAAATGTATTAAACATGAATTTCTTGCATTAAAAATACAATATATTCTGTAATTTATCCCTATATGCTGGCATGACCATATAATATGACCATAATTTTCTTATCTATTTGGACAAATATTGGTATAAAATGTAATTAAACATTAAGTTTTGGCATGAAATAAATACAATAAACTCTGTATTATAAGCCTATCAGCTTGTATCCATGTGAGACTCCACATACTCCACGGCTTTATGTTTAACCTTCTCCACCGACGCAGCGTCACCATACTTCTTCTCAAAGTCCAGGTACTTCTTGAAGAAGAACTGAACCTTCTTTGATGACATCTTCATGTGGATGACACGCTCAAACAGGGACCTGGTGGACCATAATAGCAATAATGAAGCAAGTCATGGATAGCAAGAATGAAGAGATT
Organism: Lepetodrilus elevatus; assembly: GCA_034780755.1. Classification (NCBI taxonomy): domain Eukaryota; kingdom Metazoa; phylum Mollusca; class Gastropoda; order Lepetellida; family Lepetodrilidae; genus Lepetodrilus; species Lepetodrilus elevatus. The sequence goes on along the minus strand of JAVCKZ010030118.1, from coordinate 13,095 downwards.
TACCGAGGACAACAGCAAGAATGAAGAAAGTTATTAAGGTCAACAGCAAGAATGACAATAGCAAGAAAAAAGAAAGTTATTGAGGTCAACAGCAAGAATGTACAAAGTTATGGAGAACAATATTTTAATAGCAAGAATGAAAAATGTTATTGAGGACAATAGCAAGAATGAACCAAGCTGCACAAAATATTACCATTACTGAATAGTCCATCCATATCTTTCTAAATACTAGTAATGGACAACACATTAAATAACAATTATGGAGCAATAATCATTAGCACAGAATTTCTGGCCCAAGGAAAAACCATATCTCAAAAAATACAATCAGCATCGAGAAAAAATTCAAAAGTAAAAAAACCATCTCAATTCATCTAATAATGCAGCACGCCACAATATCGCATGTCTATGTCCAGTGATGGCAAAGACTGGTAGTAATGCTAGACGGTCGTCTTCTCACCTGATGTCGGCGGTGTTGCCGGTCTTGATGACCATGTCCAGGTACACTGACCACAGGTCAGTCCGCTTGGGGTAGTTGGTCAGAATGTTCTCGAACATCGTACAGCCTCGCTGGAACTCTCCGTGTTTGTACTCCAGCTGAGCGAACTTGGAGATCATTTCCACGTCTAGAAGAAATAAACGTGAAACCATGACGCCGCTGACAACATTGAAGTTATTTTACTAAATTGAGGCTTAGATGTATAATTTTTCAATAAGTGAGTGAATATGGAGTTTAACGTCGCTGCGGGAATCTTTCACCCATTTGCGACGAACCTTTTTAAATATTATTTCACTAATATCACAGCTTTCAAGTTTAGGTCAGCAGGAATCCTACGGCATCTGTTGCACTAAATATTGCAGTAAACCTGTAATCACCGGCTTGAGATGACAGACCAAGACTCCAATCCACAAAACAATGGCAGCGATACAAGAGTCACAACTCCTTAGGAACTCCATGTTAACATACAGGAGTTACGACTCTTCGTAGCGCTACGATTGTTCTGCGGAACGGGCTTCTGGGATAAATTTGATAAATCTCAGTTTCCAGTCCACATCTCAAAGTATATTAGTTATAAATATGGTGTCATAATAACAATAGTCAAGTATATACAAGTGTAAACAAGCATGTACTGCTTACGATCTCTATTCTCAAGGCTCTTGAGACATCTCTGTAGCAGTTTCCTGGCGGCTTCCAGTCGGTTGTTCTTGAAGAAAAACAAGGCGAAGCCCGTCCACACGGTCTTGTCCTGACTGAACTTCCTGGCCATCGTGTTGTACATCTTTTCGGCCTCCTGAAACAGAAGAGCGATGAACGTCAATTCTCTACATCAGCGAGTCAATTCTCTACATGAGCGAGTCAATTCTCTACAGGAGTGCGTTGAGGTTTAGATCCACTTTCAAGATTATTTCACTACTATTACTGCTTTTCAGTTCATGGAAGAGAAAACCTTGTTCTAGTTGTACAGCCTTTTTAGTTACCTCCATCTTGCCACTGTTGGCGTATATCTGCACCATCTGCTTGTAGACCTTGCTGGGCTCGTTCTGTTGCAGGGCACGGTCGAAGACGGCCGTCAGCTGCGCCTCACTGCCGTACATGATCTCCAGGTTCAGGAACGCCACCCACATGTTCAGCTTCTCCTGCTCCTCCCTGGGGATTGGAAACATCATGAATAATAGGATACGCTGCGATGGTGTAGTCGGTGGGCAAGACCACTGAACCCTCTTGTAGGAACTCTAAGGTAACAATATTCTCAAATAGTAACCATTGTGTAGGACTGAAGAGGATATTTCTTGTGTCTAGTGAAATAGCATGCATCTCTCATCAAGTGACATGGGGAAAGGAGATATTTTCACGAGTGGCGCAGTGGATTACACACAAGCACTGCTCCTTAGAGCATGTCCGGTTGCCTTCAGCATGGACAGGGTTAATAAAACAGGCAGTGAGTGAGTGAATATGGAGTTTAACGTCGGTGCGGGAATATTTCACCCATTTGCGACAATAAAACAGGCAGGGAGGCAAAACTGTAGGACGGTACCCTGATGGCCAGCAATGGTGTTACCTGAACGAGATTGTCTTGAGAGCTCTGTCAGCGATGGCGCGGGCCTTATCGATCTCCACGGTCTCCAGATGGAAGGCCATGTAGCGGGTCCACACCATGGAGCTGTCCGGAGACTGGAGGACCAGCCGGTCAAAGTCGTCCGTAGTGACCGGCGTCTGGTCGCCCGCCAACGTCTGCATCTCGTACTGAAACCAACGATCCATTGATCAACTTGTATACTTTTCTTTAGCATTTTGATCTTAATTTACAACATGACTTGTTTAGTTTAATGATAGGCAGTGGATTAGTGTTTTACCTCACAGCAGAAATCTTCCATTCATATGTGACAAAGATTCCTGAAAAAAACATTCGATACTCCCCATGGAGTTGAGAAGGAAAGTGAGAGTACATTAATCCATTGACCTGGATAATAATGTATCACTATGAGTATGCTTTAGGAAATGGAATTGGCACAATAAAAATTGTTACACTAGCCATTGTATATATTGTGCTCTTGTACCCATTAACCCTCTCCATGCTGCAGGCAAGGATGCCTGAATAAGCTGTGTCTATGCCTAATCCAGAAGGGAGAGAGTTAAAACATCAGCCTGTTCATAAGTCATGTCAATGGTATACAGCTCAAGCTTTATCTGAGTGTCAACAGTAATTACATTAACACGAAAATAGCAATTCTTACATCATATATTTTCTTTTCCTCATCCTTCCTTTTCTGTCTGAGTTCTTGCCGTGTCTTTGCCTCGGGTTTCTGGAAGAAATTAATCTTATTTAATATGTTCATATTACCACTCATGCTCTCCCAACAGCTCATACTATTCACTAGAATCTCTAATCAGCAAGATTCAAGCAGATGACCCTGTGGGCAGAGGAAGATTACCACTAGGATAAAAGAAAGATTATGATAAAGACAAGTTAATATCCTTGTTCATTATATCGCTGTCACTATGCCGAGAACATTTAGATCAAGACAGGATAAACAGGACATGATCAACTGCTAGGATAAACAATATTCCTATTAGGATAAAGGAAAGCCACTAACCTTGTCCTCTTCATCACTGTCGCTACTGTCGTCCGGCTCGTGAGTCTGAGGGGCAGACAACTCTTGATTCCAGGTAAAACCTATGGATGGCAGCCTGGGAGGGTTGGAACCGACTCGAGGAACCTGAGAAGTGTGTGATCCAACATTTAATACATATTTAAACTAAAAGTTGCGAAAAAAAATCAAAGAATTAACATTATTCAAATTTCATATTAATAGGAGGGCAACATACTGTATCATAAGGTCTCGATTAATATCGTACTATTGTATTTCTTTAATTAAATTGCTGTGGAAGATGATTTTTCTATCGTACACATCTTTTTAAAACATCCAACATAGCACCAATAGAGATGTCCATACCTTCATATCTTCATTGTCATCTGAATCTGAGGCCTTGTTCATTTCAACACCGCTGTCACTTTCTTCCGATCTCTTCACAATCGTCACAGACCTCTTACGTTTTAATTGCACCTCTTTTTGTATCTGTTTCACATTCCGACTTTTTGAACCTGTCGTATCAGCTACAGCAGATACTTCACACGTGTTCACATCTTTTATCTTGGCTCCTTGCAAAGTTTCTTGTATCGCTTTCGATTTTCTCTTCTTTTTCTTTTCGTCTCTACTTTCAACCTCCTCTTCTTGTTCAAACGTGTCAATCTTATGTCCTTTTGTAACATCGTCAATGATTTCAATTTCCTGTTCAGAATCGATACGTTTATGTTTCTTTGATTTCTTTTTTGAGGAATCATTGACATCACTTTTATCTAGAGGAATACTAGCCAGTACTTTTGTGTCGCTGTCGTCTGTATGTTCCTGGATTACGTCCGTTTCGGATTGTTTTTTCTTTTTCTTTGACACGTTTCTTATTTCTTCCTCTACATCTTCAATTGTTCTTTTCAAATTAGGAGACATGTCACGATTCGTGTCCATCTTTTCACTAGGACTGAAAATAGCAACAATCTTTAGATTTTATGGTTTAGTTTAAATTTGAACATGTGTGTTATCTATGGAGTCTATCATTATATCTGCCTACCCCAGAAATTATGAAACATTTATTAGAATGATTTCATGTTGAACAAACGTTTTGTTCACAAATCCCCACATCATTGTACATCCACAGACGTCTACTCACCTTTCCAGTCGGATATGAACAACATTTTCCATCAGGTTAGCGCCAATGACTGAGCACCTGAAAACATCAACATATCTAATTATAAAATCTGTCATAAAATTCCCCTTACCATTGCAGTTAAAGAATTATTGGTAGAAACAATAATAGTGATTTGTATACCAGTTGTGTAAATTAATTTTATGCCAAAAGCATTAATAATAATCTGTTGTTCTCACTGGAATCTATTCTTCAATGTGAATTCCCTACCTGTGTTTCTGTCCAACGGAGAAGATCTTGCTAAGTGGCTCATCGGATTTTTGGATAGCTTTAAGATTTGCATGCTGTAAATAAATGGGCACATATATAGATTCAATTCCTTAGGTTTACTACCAGGTACATAATTAACATAGACATTTCTACATGTTGTCTATACATTACTAACATAGACACGGGTGGGTGGTAGCACAATGGTAGAATGTTTGACTTCGGAGCCAAAGGCCCTGAGAGCTCGGCATCAATGTTCACGAATGTTATCTTTCTGACGAGTTATTGATAAGAGACGTGGAGGTCGTTGCACAACACTCTTGTAGTGCTACAATAGTTGTAACTGGACTCCCGCCACAATAGAAAGCGTTGACGTTACAATAGTTGTAGCCTACAAGAGCGTCGTGTAACGGGCACCTGGACACACACACTTCTTACGCCTCCTTCCAGACGTTCCGGACAGACGATCAGTCAATACCGTACACGCTTCCGGATATTCACTCTATGCTCTTCTGTTTCAGAATGGATTTGTCTGTAAAGCAATCCGAACCATGTTGCTCACGAGTGACACGCCGGAAGTCTTCGAGCATCTCAGGTAGGAGTACGCTTACATATGTTCACACAACCACTCATAGAAAGGTCACTGCGTTGGTAAGGTTGTAACGCAAACGGTGATTCGTCACATGTTAATTGAACGAAAGATACTGTACCAGTATACATGATTAGAATTGACTTTACTGTAATTGTTGCCACGATGTATTATCGTGGTATGTACTACCTGTAGATGTGAAGTATAGTGGGTGGTAGGTGTGGAAGGTGGGTGGAATATGTCCATGTGGGTGTGGATGGTGGGTGGATATGGTGCGTGGATATGGTGGGTGGATATAGTGGGTGGAGATGGTGGGTGGATATGGTGGGACGTGGCGGTGATGGGTAGTGGATGAATCGGTGGTAGCTGTTGGTATGTGGTAGATGTGGATGGTAGGTGTGAATGGTAGGTGATGGGTGGGGATGTTAGATGGTAGGTGGTTTGTGAGAAGAGTGGGTGGTAGATGTAGATGGTGGATGGTAGGTGAGTGGTACATGACTATGTGGGCGGTGGTAGCCATAGGTGATACGTGACGATTTTGGGCTGCGAACTAATACGAACATGTACAGTAATGATTTCCCGACAGGCAGCGTATGAAGACCCCTAAGACCCCCCCTTGGATCCGCTGCTGCGTATAGAACAGGGGAATGAATGAATGATTCGTTACATCTACGTTTTTACTATTCATGTGAACACACACGCACGCTGTTATTCTCCCTGTACACGTATCCACTCCAACACACGCGATGGAATTACTATGAAACTCCTGCACACTCGAGTCGGTGTGACATTGACCTCGATGTACTTAAACCTTCCCGTACTTAAACACCATCAACTTCCTTCTCGTTGTCGTCGTGGTGAGTGCGCGCGCACCTGTATAAATAGCAAAAGTCCATCACTAATCATTTGTAGACAAAACATATTGCTGGTATTTCCATCATCTGGTAAGAATATTGGCTGAAACTAGGAAGTAAATCATTCCTGCATTTATACATACATCAGCGTCTATTGAGTGATGTCCTAACTAAACTCAATGCCAAAAGAAACTATACATTCAGTTTGATGGCTGGTAAAAAAATAACTATGATTCCAAATGAGTTAATTTCAGCTTTACTTTGAAGTTTTCATAACATTCAACAAAGCTCTATGATAATTCTAATTTCCCATGTTAAGAAGTTCATTTTATTAGCAGCGCAATGTGCATGGGGTAAGAAATCCAACTTTCGACAAACATCGGCCTCGCGACACGTAACCAAGTGTTCAAAGTGACGACAGGAGCTAGTATGAGAAGCAATCCTTCATCTAGGATTTTTATTGTTAGATTAACCCGAAATTTGACGATCCTAATTATATTCCAATTTGCACGAGGAACATCGATAGCGATGCTCTAATATATGTTTTAGAAAGGGATTCAGTTTTTATCAATACATGCGTAGATCAATTCCATTGGAAAATTGGCAATTAGCTCATCAAAAAGAAATAACATTAAAGGATAAAAAAATAGTTTTTCAGCAATATTATTAATTCTCAAATTAGGACATTTCAATAAGCGACCTCTTATCGAAAAATCGAGATCAAAGAGATGATAAAAAAACCGTCCAAACTGAAATTCCTACATACTTAATGTACTTGGATACAGTTTCTAGAAGCCTACTACGAGACTATAAGGACTCTCGTAGCGATCTATAATACATGGGGGTCGTACACGTATGGTCATAGTGGATATATGGTTTAAACAATATTTATTTCCCAAACAAAAACATTACATAGTAACAATCACATATAGAAAGAAAGAATGGGAAGTGGATGGGCAAACAGGAGGCAAGATCCTCCTATATAAATGCCTTTCCACTTCAAACGAGACTATACATTTTCGGGTCAAGACAGAACATTTTCGGAAATACATATACGAGTAAGTTCAACATTCATAACATAATACACTTCATAAAACATAGTGGATATATAATATGATAGCTTCGAGAAACAATAGCCTCGCATGGATACCCTTTACTGAAGCACTCGCATCCATTACGAGACCATAACCCTCTCGTAAGTGATCCCTAGTTACGAGGCCACCTACGAGTGGGTTGTGATGTCGTAGCTGCATGAAAGTGTCTCCTGGCCAAGCTCAAATGTCCAGCCCTTGTTACCCTTGTCATTCATTTCAAATGGTTAAGCTGGCGGAAAGTCGATAAAGACCCACATTTATGGACACAGCTACGACAACCAGCTCAGCTCACTTCCGGTTTTTGATCTGATGACAGACGAGTGTCATTGTCATAAGTACTCATTATCTACATGTATGAAAGTAGATGCTTAATAATAATGGTGACACAACGCGTTCGGAATGCTACAACGACAGTACGTGTATCCAACAGGAATAATCCTCATCAAGAAATAGCCCTCAGACATAATTCATCCCGGGCTGGTATAGTCTCAGAATTATACAGGATAACAGTGAACACACCTTCTGTCTAGGTTATTGCAGCCGACTTCAATGAGTTGTGGCTAATCGAAATGTCGAGATTGAACACCGAGTGGCATTATGACTGTCGTATCGATAACTGCTACATTGACTTTTACTCCTTTGATCTGGACGAATCCATGGCATTTCGCTGATCAATACTGTTAACATTGCTTTACAGAAACATAACACCATTCTTGATTTTTACCGGGTAATAGTCTTGAAATAGAAAACATTTAGCTTGAGGACGATCAGTAATAAGAACAGCCATTACAAAAGAGTACACAGACCTAGCAATCAGATTTGTCTTCGAGGCGCTTGTAGCTTCGATAAGACGTGGTCTGTATTCATTCCGCCATTCAATTCTAGAACGTCTCTACGAGTTCAGATTCCGGAGACGTCGACCATTAGCTGGAACAAGTGTACAAACACTGCCGATAAGCATCGTTTATTAATGCAATGAGCCACGGATCCGAACCATCTTCTGTCCTTCTCATCGCGTGCGCGTCAGTTTGCTTCCTCTGATAATTCGATAATCAGCCCTGATAACGGTTATGGTTCACGGTTATTGAGGACTAACGGTCTCGCGTGACTCTGTGATGTCGTGATATATCGCTAGATATCGATGTATATAATCGATGTATATATCGCCTGATCTAACACAATATACACAGGGTGAAAGTAATAAAATACGTCACATTTAGAATGTCAGTATAATGGAAATTCCAACCAGGATAAAGTATGAATTAATTATGCCAGTCTTTAGGGTATTTACTGATTAGGGAATTGTCATATTTTAACATGTATGTTAATGGTTTAACCTGTCCAGGTGGATATATTCAACGTACATTTACTTGTATTGATTGTATTAACAATTAAACGTGGACAACATGAAGGTCACACTTTCTATTGTTCTTCCAAGGGCGTATTTGATACATTATGCACATAAATGATACGTTGCCATAGTTACTGTTCAAATGTTGGCTACTTTGGTTGCTTCTACTGCACAAAGTTATTGTTCAGTTATTATAAGTATTTTTCGTAATTATATTAATTATCACTTCGCAGAAGATTTAAGAGATAAACGGTTCCTATTGCAAATTTTCCTGGAGGTTATTGTGATTGAAGACATTTGCGGTAATATCTAGTGCGCAACTATACAGTCATAACGGATGCATCATTACGTCACAGAGGTTACACCGCTCCTTAGCGTGGAATCTCATTACCTTTGATCAAAAGCGTATTTATGCTAGGCCTACTTAGTCATTTGACACTGTATGTATATTGTCACACATCTATTCGCGAGAAAAACGGTGTATTCCCGATTTCCAGATCTGAGGTGTTAAGGGTGTCCTCCCGCGAGGCCGATCAACCGAAATGCGGTAGTCTCGCGGAGCAGATCTGCCGCTGTTCTTTGATGTTTCCATAAGTGTCAAGTTGTTAAGTACTTGTGTGTTTTGCTGATTGCTTCATGGGACTTCATCCAGCCCTTTTTGATAGGTGTACTGCAACTTAACCTTATTATACATGTCAAATAATAGCTTTATAATCAACTAGAGGGGCACTTTGTATGAACAAAATGCAAATTGGGTACCATACACTAGATATATGGTGATAATTGGGCACAGATTACCAACACCTCTTATCGAGGACATTCCCGCGAAGCCGATTTACGCTTGAGTGATTTTAGGTGATATTTTGACCTAGATCGGCCTCGCGACACGTATCCGTTAAAGGGCAAGACCATAATGATTTAAAAGTAGTTTCTTTCAAACGTTTATGGTTTCTAAAAATATGTTATATTATTATCTTCTCAGAAATATATAAAAATACTGCTATTTTTAGCTCTTTGTATTTATTTTTTTTAAATTGAAATACACACATTTAGACACATCCGAAATCGTCCATGGCTTATCGTACTTCGTTTCGTTTAAATTTCATTTAAGTGACATAGACTCTACATAGACTACATAACTATGTATTAACAGCAATAAAAATGATCTGTCGCCGTTTTAGCCAATTGGATTCGCCGTTTTATAAGCAGGGCCCCTTTGCTCATAACAGTTGTACATAGCTAGAATATATCTTAAGTAAACCTTTAGGGACCCGCTTAACATATAAGATTGGTTGCAATGAACAACTGTTATCTCTAAAATATATTTAGCTAATAATATTCTGAAAATTAGCAGCGATAGCAGTGTTTCGAGCAATGGCCTAACACGTGTAGCAGGTTCCGAGACTTTGGTGGTGTTCCATTGACAGTCTTGGACGCACATTCTGGACAGGGGACTGCTCCTTTATGGCTGTTCTGTCTGTACTTTCTGTCCGACGCATGCGCAGCTACCAAGGATCAGTTACCAAGTGTAACTGCGCATGCGTCGGAAAGTAAGTACAGACAGAACAGCTAGAAAGGAGCAGCCCCCTGTCCAGAATGTGCGTCTAATATAAGACAGTCAATGGAACACGACCTTTGACTTACAATCAGTTGTAGCTAGAACCGTTCTGTGCAATGGAATTGAGCAACGCTGCCCAGAGTGATACATAGACATTAGACACCCTTATATTACAAGAAGGTCTGACTTCCCAAGCCATCACATTAGAAACTGTGAGCTACACGTATTCTCTAGAGTATTGCTATTTGTGTTCTCCCGTGTTCATGTTGAAGATGTTCTCACATTCGACTGCGAGAAGAACGACACAACAGAATTCCTGGGGGCCTATTCTCAAAACCTTCTTACGATCGTAAGACAATATTAGCGATTCTTATAGTATGGCTACGAACTGTTCTTAGGCAAAGAAGTTCGTAAGTACGTTTCGAGAATACGCCCTCTGGTACGAATGAGAAACAAGGGCGTTGAATAGTTTAAATCCAGCAAGCTTTCTGAAGACTTCACACCTCTGTATCTATTTCCGGGTTTGAGGGTACTACAGGGAGGAATAAACAAGATACTGCGGGAATAGTTAGTTTTACTTCATGTTATTTTAAGGAACATGAATGCAATGTTACCAATACCACTGAAAGCTCATTGTTTGGTTAACTAAGAAAGCATCTAAGTTGGGCCAGGTTCCTCGCATTATTCACGCAGGCCGATAATATCGGCGTCTGAGGTACACTACAATTATAACAATCTACATGGAAACTCGCGGACAGGGATTTGTTAGGAACATTTTCGTTTCACAGAATGCATCTCAATAGTACATAATAAAAATACATTTTTCCATGCACATATTTTCTTGATCCTACAAAGAGAATGTAAGCTAAGGCTAGATAGTCTTGATAGGTAAAAAAACGAGGGGATATTCTTATTTACTTAGTTGAACTACATAATTATTGACATTTAAAAAAACGTAATGGTACTCGTCACCAGTATAATTTAATTGACATAAATGACATATGTTTTTTCGACTCCATTTTGAGCATGTGTTGCTGTCTCAGCTGACCTATGGAGGATGCTGAATTAAATCACGTGATATGCACTGTCCAAAACACATGCAGCCATGCTGTGTTCTTTAATATACCCTAAACAGAATGATGCGAGGATGGGTATTTATCAGGGAGGACAGACCGATATGTGTCGGCGGATGTAAAGGGTCCTTTAGGGTCGAACCCAATACACAAGACACTCAAGAGTATACTAGTACTTCTGTCGCAGACTGTCATCTATATGCTATCTCATGACTTCATCATGACATCAGAGTGTGTGTTTAGTCATTTACAGGTTGTGTAGACTACTACCTAATTTATTCGACGTTTAAATATAGATGGCAATGAAAGTAGCAAGTATTCATACCCTAACATACCCTTGTAAAGTCCTCCGACTATAAGTTCGTCATTGAATGCAGCCCGCACCACATTCTCTCAATGTTGACGTTTGTTGCAGGACTCACGCGTTCTTTCCCAGCAACCTGGAGCAGAGCTGTAACGACGACTCCTTCCAACACAGCATGGTGGACGACGACCTCCTCTGCCAGTTCGCCAAGGAGGCGGCGGAACATCTAGGTAGGTCGTGCAAGATGCTGTGGTGTTGTGGTGTTGTGCTCTGTTCTTGTGGTCTTTTATTGAATTACAAGTTCATTTGTGAAGTGAAATCATCCCATTTTAAATGAATAGTATTGAATGTGCATGTACATTTCATCACTCTCTCCTTGAATCCTCTGGAAATATGACGTAATTTAAATGAAACAATTCACTTGACACATTCATAGTTTAATTATTCTAGAGGGTAGACGTCATCAACCCCTCGTTACATAGGACGACAGTCAGTTTAATATTTAAAAAAATATTATATTATTTGCGTGTATTTTGTACACTTTGAAGGAGGAACCGTTCAAATACGACAACCCCTATAGTGATAACCACATCACACTGTGGTGACGGATCGTTATCTATAATTGCATTACCAAAACGTACGCCCTAGGCCTACATTAAGCCGTGCTCCTACTATGACTAACCCTAATGCCGTGCGTGAACCCGTGAACCCAATACTTCAAATAGGCCAATGACGTCTTCCGGCAATAGAAAGAAGCCCAGTATTTCTGCTGGGTTTTGCAGACTAACCCTGGTCTCAGGGGCGAAAGCAAATCATTAACTAGTATGTATCACTTACTGATTGGTATTATAGGAAAGAGCCAACACAAAGCTTTGAGTTCTGATTGCACAGAAATCTAGACGACCCTGTATTTCATAGGACTGTTTGGGTGTGACTTAGGGTTTAGAACACGATGTCATGGCTTGGTTTAGAGTCGGTTCCTACAACTTGATCATGACTAATTACAATTCGCTAATGAATAGTTAGGTAAATTTAGTAACGAGTGTAGCCACAGTTGTTTCGATCACTGTGGCATATTTTCGTTTTAAAAAAAAGGTTCCATATGCAGGCTTTAGGGATAGTGTAATATGCATACATGACGACATCACGAGGTTTCTGCACTATGTCCCGAACAGATGGCAACACACAAAATGTTTGAGAACTCACCGTAGCGAGTATGTTCTAAAACAAAATCATATCTGAATCTCTTTCTGCGAGGTATCAATATACAGTCTTTTTAACACGTCATATTTATCCAAAAGCTATGACGATGTTCTACTGAAGCCTGAAGGCACGTGGGTCAAGTAGCGTTGAAGAAAACGATGACGTAACATTTGACGTTCGTTATGCAAAAATGCGTATCTCAAGCAGTATTGCACTGTACATGTATCCTCGAATATTGGTTTATTATGCACCCCAATGGTTTGCTGCGCTGCCGACGATGCTAATAAGAAATGCTTACGTAAATGTGACGTCACAATGCACATATCCGGTTTGTATCATGCAAATATCAATACCTTTAAGTGAAAGCATTATCATTACATATAGGTTCACAGCCAACTCAAGTACTAGTAATTGATAATAATAAATGGAAACAAATCGAGGGAAATACAGTATGCTTGTTGCTATATTTCCACGCGTTAATGGCCCACATCTTGGATTTTCATCATTCCAATTGTATGTATCTATTGCTCGCAGGTTTACTGTAACATTCAGAGATAATATAGAAAGCGACTCTAAACCCCAATGCAAAAATATAAACATA
>JAVCKZ010030007.1:0-19503 GCA_034780755.1 Lepetodrilus elevatus | reverse complement strand
TCAAATCATGCCTCCCCCCCCCCCTCCGCCCCCCACCACCAGAAGTGTGATTTTTACGGGAAAGTAAAAAATACTGTTTTTCTATTTATTCCTTTATATAAAAAACTTAGTTATATTTCTAACTGTCCTTAGCCTTTCTTTCTTGTGCTTTACTGCTTACAAAGTGATTATTTGTCCGTTTATAGCTCAACATGTTGCATACGTGCACACGTCATTTCGCCTAGGACTGGCACAAATAGTCAAATACATAAATTTCATCAAGTTTACCTCCAAAATCCTACTTTTCCGCTCTTTGTTTAACAACATTTCGACAACATCTCGACGACATGCATCCCAACATGTTGCCGAGATTGTTGATAGTGTATACGGGGCCTAAATTCATGTATCGCAACATATATCCCAACATGTTGCCGAAATGTTGATGGTGTAGACGCTGCTTAAGATAATCTATGAATGTGCTTATTGCACATTGAAAACACGAAGCTAATACTTACCGGTTGGTAGGCATTTTATGGTGGAAGTTGATCATTATTAAAAGAAAACATTCTAGGTGCAAATAGAGTGCAATCAAAGACATTACTGTGGATTATTCTTAAAATCTCAAAATGCGCATTATTCTTGGTTTTATTATTATTATTATTATTATTATTATTATTATTATTATTAGTCTAAACAATTTGAATATAATCTGCCCTCCTCTAGACAATGTGCGGACATGCTGTAAAGCATACATTAATTCTTACTTTTAAAAGTATATAATTATTTTAATCAACTGTAAAAGCTAGTAGAACAATTGCCATTGCGAGTATATGAAAGTTTTCTTCAGTGTAGGTTTATGGCATATTTGATGCTATGAAATATGTATTACATAGGATACTAGTATGTTATCTAATACAGACATCGTCACATCAAATACAAGATTAACCCTAACCCTAACCCAATGTATGTAATCATGTATGGGTTTCTGCAAAACTTTCTTACAGATAACTTGTTAGTAAGATTAAGCCACTTCAACTATGCTCTATATTTGATTAATTTATCATTGTGGTAAAATTCGGTAAAAATTATTTACTATATTTAATAAATTATCTTAGGAACTTGATTAAAATAAAAGTGTATAACATGTCACTGACTACCGGTTCTAATGAGACAAGCATGGTCAGTCCAGAGAATTCATTAAATATCGTAAAAATAAATTATCTAATTTTACCTATATGCTATGTGGTTTATATCACAATATTCGCGATATTTAATCATATTAGTCATCTACAGTAGTTGTCCACTGGGTCTTACCTCCTACTGAGCGTGGTTCCTGAGCGTGGGGGTGGGTATTAGTTGGCCAAACACTATAGTTAGTCATAGAATTCGTCACATGTTCATAAAACTCATAAACTAGTATTAACACTGCCGTCATACAGAAGACAGACGGTAAGGGTAGTCGTCATCAACACATCCCCAGTCGCGTAAACGTCGTATACGTACAAGACCGCCGCCATGACAAAGCAGTTAGAAATTAGGCCCAGCAACGCCAAAGTCCAACAAACTAATATAATATCACAGTTAGTTCACCGTGTGATGCAACATCTGGAGATAATACGTGATATATACTATTGTGTTTCCCCCCGTAAACAAAAAATAAATCCATGGTCATTTAGAAAAATATTAATAACATTTAATTTTAATTAGAGTGGAGTTTTATTGAAATAAAATGTCCGAAGTCGTCTTCTGAAAACTATATGTGTATATTCCATGATGCCCGAAAGCATCATTCTGACTCCGAGCTTACAAAATTAATATATTTTTATAATACGATTTCATGATCCTCATTTCTTTTTCTCACAAATCCACATTCTATTTCAGCATGCAATTATATTTTAAATAAAAACAATATCTTCGTAACCTCGAGGCCTGGTAAACAAAATTTAATATCCTATACTTTCGTATTGCTTTTAATCTAGTTATCATTTATGTCAGCAACATTTATCGGACTAATATTATGTAGGCTTTTTCATTGCTAATAAAAACAGTATAGAAAATATAAAGGATCGACATTGAATATCGTATTCGTATTAAACAGTAAAGTGGACAATGTTGATACTCACATTGCATCTTTCTACGAGAGGTGCAATCAGTTTAGACATTTATATTGTTTATATTGTTACGGTACGTATATGTGTCACGAGTATGTGAACATACTCCTTAAGATGGTTCCACAGTTTAAACTATTCTTATTACAGATGCCACACACAAAATAACAATTACAAACGTTAGATGAACACACTACTTTCTACTGTTATATTGGATGGACGCTAACGAATGTATTTGCATACTAATCTATGCATATATTATTATTTAAAGTCATTGCTCTTGATCGTCTCTCATAATTGCAACGCAGTGATTTGTTGTTGTAGTATTTATAACTTGCCAATGCATTTCAATATATTAAAAACATAATATAATACTTCAATAAATACTCTCTGTGTAGCTCCGACTCGTCTCTGGTGCCTACAACCTACTCCTTACCCCCTCCCAGAGTTGCTTTATTGCCTGTACTAGCATTAATTAGTACCTATAACATATCCAACCGGATACATATGGATCCAGATGCATTTCCCGGAAGAGGTTTAACACAACAACAACGTAAAATACTGCTAATGATACCGAGGGCGATGAATCGATTTGCGGGCAAATGATGTCTGGACATAATATCCGCAGCACGCGCACACTACATGCAGCCTTGCTTAAACTCAGCGCCTTTGATTGCGATGCCGAAATGATAGTGCACAAGTTTATTGCCTTGTAAAAGTCGAGAATATATTGAATAAAGTAGCCGTCATATAATCGTATAACATTTGATATGTTGGTTCAATCAGTTGCAATAACATCCAATTGGTTTGCAGAGAGGTGTGAACGGAGTCGGCATCGAAGGGGGCGTGAGAGCGAAGGTCGTCGCAGCCAATGAGAACGCTGGGAATGTTGATGTCAAAGAAAGCGACAGATAGCTAGTGAAGTAAGGGCTTATTATATTAAGTCTGTGAGTCTGTTTCTCATTATACATTTCACGATGAACAGAGGGCCTGCATCTACCCAACTGACTCTCTCGGACCCTGCCTTCTCAAGTCCAGCATCAGGTAAGTCTCCACGTCACCAATACGTCTATTGTTTTGCCAAATTGCTTCTTATTACCTTGTTTCGCTAATTCTGCTCATTTGCGTTATTAACGGCGAGCCCGCTGATAGGACTGTGGCTTGATTTAATTCATTTCTTCTAAAATTAAATCTGCACGTACCAATTTCTGCTCGTTTACAACTAACTGTTTGGATATGAGATCACCTCGTAGTGTGTCAGTCATCATACAAGCCAGCTTACTCCGCCGCGGGGTAGTCATTACATGGCTTGCCGATATTTAGCTGATTTATGCATTTTCAATTTATTGCTGACAGTGTTGGGAATAAAATACTTAGTACCTTGTTACGAAATTCACTCCGTTGCGTGTCAGCCTACAAGACCGGAGCATGCCTTAGTTGGTGTTGTGGGATAACTTTGTTGACTGGAATCTTCAAAATATGCGTATTGGAATCGACTTTTATTGAATTTAAACTGGAATTAATTCGGAAATATTGAAATTTAAATTGTAAACACCAACAGCTTTACAGATATTTTCTTTGACTGAAGATGGAGATACTATGTGATTTCAGTTGTGAAAGACACGGATCCAATGAAGGAGATAAAGGAGAATGCGGAGCGTCACGAAGAGGGAAGTCCGGTCGACCACAACCAGATATTATCTTCGGGAGAAGGTGGGGGGGACAAGCCGGCTAAACAGAAGCGGCACCGCACCCGCTTCACCCCTGCCCAACTCAATGAGCTGGAACGCAGTTTTGCCAAGACCCACTATCCAGACATCTTCATGCGAGAGGAACTTGCATTGCGTATTGGTCTGACGGAGTCCAGAGTCCAGGTATGTCCGCAATTCTATAATTTCTGTTATTAAAATACAATGTTAGTATTCCACGTTTTCATTTTATATCATATATGTGTTGTTCTGATCATGCGTGTTTGGCTGAGTGGTGAAATGCAGGTACCGTAACGGTAAGGTAACCAGAATAGGCCATGTCACAGGTCTTTGAAGTGAGCTAGGACGAGGTGCTGGGGGGAAAAGTGTATGCAATTAAAAGTTTGTTTTAACATTTTAAAAGTATGATTGTTTCTACTTATTGTGCGTGTGTATTTAAATGCTTTTACAGTCGCCTTCCAGCTTAGCTGATTTCGGCAGATTGGTCCCTCCTTGGGACACATTTGTCTTAGGTCGCTTACATGATTTATATATAGAATGAAGAAGAATGAATGCTTATTTGGGTGTCATGTAATGAATACAAATACAATTATAACATACAATGATAAGACATTTTAAAAAAAACCACCCGGCCCTTTGAGGCATATACGGACTCATATTTACTTTGTGTAGATTTACATAATATTAATAAAGTAAGTTTATATTATTTAATACGTCTATATAGTATCTATGAAAGTCTTATTCTCTATTAATAGTATACAATAAAACCATTACTGAGTGGACTACTCGTACTGTTCCTTCACTCAGTGTACATGTACGTATACTATATAGTCGCCAGCTTATTCTAACTCCTACTACAACGGTTTTGAGAAAATGGCGAATTAAGTTTTGCATGTCCTTATTAATAAAATGTGGGGGTTTATAACTTAGGCATACCTAAATTGTACAAAACAAAGTAAAAGTTAAATCGTGTTGGTTTTCGTAAAAATGTACATTTTTGTTTTTCTAAAACTGAAGCACTAAAATGTGAGTTCCATAGTGATCTGTGTCCATAATCCTTCTTTAATCACATCATCATTTGAAAATTATATTTGGAGAACAATTTGGAGAACAATATATTATATATATAAGACTGGAGTTAGAACAACTTTATGCGCCCAAAACACAATTTAGCATATTTATTTTGCTATATTGAGGCTGAGATTTCGCGAGGAGATATAACAAGGGTCTAATTATACCCATATACTAGTAACCGTAATGCCATTATTATAAAAAATGAGCTTAGAACACTCTGGTTCTCGGGCGACGATATATCTATTGTATAGCTGTATTGTGACACTCAACTTAGGGACGCATAATAGAATCACGTTATTCAAAAGCTTTATTAACAGATCAAATAATCACCAAATGTCAAGTAATGTTTGATGTGTGCTTATGTGGAATCAACACGATAAACATACACCATTATACAGGTGTTCACTGGCCGTGTTCACAGCGAGTGTTGCCACTATGCTGGTCGCGGTGTGAGCAAACAGGCTTGACGTGTTCGATACATGGCGTGTGATGCGCTTGTGATATACACGCATTCATATACTCATAGGCATACATACACGGGCCAGGTGTGTGCGCCTGCCAACACCTCGTCGATACGGTACTTGCCATCAAATAAAGTCAATGGTAATCGTAGTATCGTAATACTGAGAACTATTCGAGAAACAAACACAATTTACAGAACTTCTGTTCAAACGAATAATTATGCGCTATGGTAATTATTCCGGAAGTGAACTTTACAGAATGGGAATACAAGCGGTTTAAAAAGCGTCTTCTTCATTGTCTGTTCCTAGAACGATACTATAACTTGAATGTCTGGCATGCATAATCATGATTGGGGTCCGATATAACGATACAACTTGATATGATAAGTGTAAACGTATGCAATAAAAATGAGCGACTTATATAGCAATTATAAATATTAATATACAGTGTATGTTCGGGATATTTAGCATTTTAAAATATAATTACATACTAGGTGCGGGAACCAAGGAAATGGCAGCAATGACAGGGTATAGACAATTATATCACATACGTGCATACTTTAAATGAGCACAGATGTTTCATACCGTGATAAGTAATAGCAATATTAGGTATGCGCATAATTGCTTACATATTTATAAACATACAAAATAACTGTAAATAAAATGTGACTTGGAATCTTTATACAATCTTAATGACGTATAGATACTATATTTTACCCGTTACAATATTTCTTCATTGACTTATATATACACACCCGTCACTGCATGACGAGTTACAGAAAGGTATGCGTATACATTATTTTAAACATGAGTAGGATGTATGAATATCATAAATGTATACGTAAATACACGGAGATAATTGTCTTACGAACCCAGCACAAGATAGTCCTGCGACAATCAATCTATACATGCCGGTATTATATTATAATACACTTCCACTGTATACGAACCACAATAATATTGTAGCAATACATTCGAAGTATGTCAATGCATATTCGTCATACTAGTAATATAATATATTGATAATTAATATAATAATATTCGCGAATATTTCCGGAGAAATTATTAAAATATTAAAGGCCCTGGAAGATTCTATGGGAGTTGTTACGTACTGACGTATTGTCTAACGTGGTTATGAAGAAGAAGAATATTGTTTATTAATTAAAGTGTCTAGAACATGTTGTATACACGTTGCTACACAACCGGTGTGCCCATCGTTGCTAGACTTGCTACACTATTTACTAAAAGCCGTATGTACTTTATATATTAAACACAAAATAAACAAAAACACTATTGAAAATCGTAAATTGTACATTTTAAATGCTAGTACAGGCAATGTTTTATAAAGGTAAGAGAATGACACTGTTCGTGGGGATAGTCCACTGAGAGTTGACTGGGTCCTCGGTGAAACAAGTGTTTCTCACTTTCCTATGTGGAGTACTATAATTATAGTATCATTATATATATAGATACAATTAACTGGAAATAGTCGCGGAATATGTGGCATACTTTAATTCAACACATTCGGTAACAACGCAGTAACTAACATATTTAGTTATATATGTTAAATATTATGCGTTTGTTTGTGTGTGTGTGTGTGTGTGTGTGTGTGCGTGTGGGTGTGTGTGTGTGTATGTGTGTGTGTGTGCGCGCGCGTGAGCGCACTTATGTATGGATGTATTAAACAAATGCTACATTCGACTAATCATCCCAACAAAATATAGTAAGAACAGGTATCGGTGCTTTCCACACAACATAATAATGACGTCCTTGTAGACAATTAATTTTGCGAAATATCGTAGAATTTGATGAGCTTGCTTCTATTATAAGCTTCCAAATAATGTGCCATGTGTTGTACTTAGATATGATTATGATAACTTAAAAATAGTATTTCTGAGGTGTATTCAGAAAAATACAATTAACATACCTAGTGTTTAACATATAGTTTTAACTGTTTTAATAGGCAAACATTTAGCCAAAACTTGCAAAAGGGTGTCCCGTATTGTACCAGACTGCGCTGACTTTCTAAGTAGTATACGGTCTTCTAATACACAATGGATGTGCAATTCGTGAATGCTGAATTTTCCTTTTAAGTCACTAGCTGCCATTTGGGGCTTCGCTCAAATTCAGCACGCAATCCGAGACCAGGCATTTGCATTGAGATTATTATATTTTCATTGAAAATGCGTTGAAGATTCGGTTTTGGCACCTCTATAATGAAGATATTAACCACGGTGGACTCTCGCCCTCGTTTCCAGTCACAAGAGATCAGTTTAACGGGCGCGGAGACGAGGCTGAGGACAGAACTGCGTCCCTTCTTATTCCCGTTTCGCGTGTGTGCCGCCGCGATCTCCTCGCGTTGTCAGCGTTGTCGGCACGCCGCGACACACCAGGGACTACATCTAGAGCCCGCTTGCCGTAAGATCGTTAACGTTGTAATTAATCCTAAATAGCCATTTCAAACTGAATTGATATCACGACTACCGAAACCTCCAACCGACTCCTTGCATTTCACCCTCACGGCGATGTCGGACGTCATGGTTGAATGTGATACATTTGCCAGAAGACTCGTCGAAAGCGTTAGAATTTCTTCTCTGAAAAATATACAGGCAATTCATCCAGCTATTTCATTAAACGTTTTGGAAAGTGCATGAAATTGAATGCGTAGACAGCTTATTCCTATGCGTGAATTAGTTTAGCACATAATAACGTCCCGGTCCCTCTTGGGCCGGCGAGTGTGCGTAAATGATGAAGTCCATTGTTTCACGTACAGAAGAGCGATATGTTCTTTCACACCAGCCAAGCTGGAGATCCACGGGCTGTTCTGTTCTTTAGGATAATGTCATGCTATCAGGTCTCACTTTGGTCTCTTTGTTCATTTTGCTGTTCGTTATAAATGAGGAATAGAAACTAGTCTTACTAAGTTGTCAAAAATGAATATTCAGAATAGATGCTAGCCCAACGCATTGTTATAATGAATTGTTGTAAATTTTCCCTTTTTAATCTATCATTTTCTGATAGTTATAGTATCACAAACATGATTAATTTTATTTATATTAAATATGTTATTGACCAGAACTGTGACAGGGCAATAGGCGTAGAAAGCCCGCTGCATATTAAATACAAAGCATACCAACAGGGTTATAAATCAAATTATATTTGCACTGGAAAACAGTTCACTATTATGTTTCCTGTTATCTACAGAATCGTATACGTGCCGTACTAACTGTGAACACAAAAACAAATTAATTTCTAAATATGCTGTACAATATTACAAATAAGATGTTTACTAGGATTTAGTGTAACAATGTATATGCAATAGCATAAGTCATAGTCAATTATTAATTTAAAAAAGTGCACACTGATTCAATTACCTGGTTCGTACAATGTCAATGCGACGTTTTGTTGTGTACCGGTATTCTTATTTTGATACGTACAAGCACGAGCATTACAGACAGACAGACAGAACTATGTTATTGTAAGTGTCACATGGTAGGGATATATATAAATTAACGAACTTATAAAACATTGTAACACTCCTATCATCCAGCCAAGTATTTGGTTACGAGACACTATACAATATTTACAGATATATGAATAACATAATGCATGATTATAAGAATATGTACAAGTATGTATGCCAGTTTATATCAAATATGTTGTACATATAAACAGCTTAAATTACATATAAGAGAACAGATGCATACGTATTACGGCACAGAGTTAGAGGAAGATGAACTTTTGAATTATCTATACGTATATATATAAGTATACACTCTACTGGCATTTAATAAACTTGCTCATCGTTTATTCGCATGCATATATTTATGTTAGTATGATATGAAATGTGATGTGATGTTGATTTACACAACAACAAACACAACAATAGCGATAAATGTTTACTCCCTTGTTGGTTAAACGGAAATTTCACGGTTTAAACAAGGTCATTAATGAATTTGCAAAATTGTATAAATTGTCAGGATATTCAATACTATCTTAGAGCACTGATCAACAAGACGATAGTTCATTAAGTCAACTAATTATTTAGCAAATAATAGAGATTAACTTGGCAAGTGGTCGAAGTAATGATGCACTAAAATAATAGGGAAACGTCGAGTTGTTTGCCATTGAAACGTCCGAATGCGTACACACCGTAAATACGCGATCGTTTCAGAGCGCGAGCACGTTAAGAGCATGCACGTGCAGCCGATGTGGCGGTCCAGCGACAATCAATTAGCCTGTCGCAAACAATGCTAGCCCGTCATTAGATATGCTGATTTGTGAACCTCTCCGCACCGACATTCAGTTGTCTGATTGATGTCTAAATATATTTAGTCATATCATGATTGTGTTTGATAACTTAAATTATCTGGTGTTACGAAAAGTAAATATTTGCAAATTATCGTTAATGTATTGAGGAGTGTGCGCGACGGTCGGGTAGCCATGCGCCTTGGCACGGTTAATAATCTGAACAATGAATGCCACATTAGAGAGATTATTGGTCAGTTTATATCAAATAATTCAATGTAAATGCAATGCAGTCCTGACATTGTCATACAATGCAGTCCTGAGATTGTCATACAATGCAGTCCTGAGATTGTCATACAATGCAGTCCTGAGATCTTGTCATACACATGCTCATGTATTTTTGGCTTTGGAATACATTTAGGAAAATAGCATACTCAATGTCTAAATATATTGCCAGTAGATAACGCATACATACATACCCGAATTTAGAACTGTTTTATTTTATTCTTATCGCCGCTCATGTTGCAATTAAATATATAATTCAGAACGGCGATTTGTGTATGAAGACGTGTGCTTTTTATTTGTATCTGCATAATACAAACTGTTCATCTAATGGGGTGCACACTATGTTTGCTTGTGCATATTATATTTTAATACATGTATTAATTATTTAGTAAATCTAAATCGTAAACTCCCATTAAAAATGCTCTTTAGAAATTCAGACATGTAGTTTGAACGTGCATTGTTATAAATCATTTACATAGAGTCTAGTTAATTGTTATTTCATTTTATTTCACCAATAGTACACATTATCATTTAATACATATGTGAAATGACCAATCGACGGTCATTTTATTAACAAAGCAATGTATGCGATCTATACATATATATTTAGTTGTTTACGCCAATAGTTTTAATCCAGTAATAAATACATACTGTCATCAAACTTACATTTATTGCAATGTCCTAGTCATTGGAACACAATTAATTTCACACTACGTGTACTGTATATGATACTTTTAACTATACCTCCAAATAATTATGTATTTTCTGATATTGCGCTGGTAGCAGGCAGCATATTGTATTTCTAATTAGAAACACAGCAGGATATACAATGTTATTGCGACCACAAATACAGAACGGAATTCTTCTACCTCTCGTTATAACAATAATATATGGTAATACTAATGAAGGGATGCGTAATAACGTTGCTTTAATTATCAGTTTATATACAACAGTCTTGCTGTTTATTGGGGGCAGATTACGCCGTTGCATCAGATTCTACCCCGTGAGATATCTGAATTACTTTTCAAGCACGCTGTGAGGGCTAGAAGTAACCATAGAGTATAATTACGCCAAACAATGAACCGCTCGCAGCGTCCACCGTATTGGAGTTTTTCATATGGATTTTGTAGAATGACAAATACGTTTTTCTTAAACAGTGAAATAATGTAAATTTACAGCGGAAAGTGAAGGCAATCTTACCCATCTGTGTAATTCGTACGAGTTGAATTAATGTGCACTTACGATACTTGATGAGATGGCTTGTATTAGTGAGAAGGAAGTATAGATGAAATTACGACCAAACAACAATAAAATACTGCGCACTTGTGTAATTAATATACCAACTTTTGATTTTGAAGAATGGAAGGAGGTATGATTGTGTTTCCGGGTTGCACTTAGCAATTTAGCATTAGCTAAATATGTTTTGAACAACATTATATATATATGCAAATAGCTGATGGAATAATACATATACATTTTGATATTTTGACAAGTAACCATAGAGTATAATTACGCCAAACAATGAACCGCTCGCAGTGTCAACCGTATTGTAGTTTTTCATATGGATTTTGTAGAATGATACTTATATCTGTATTGCATTTGTTTCCAGGTCTGGTTTCAGAACCGCCGTGCCAAGTGGAAGAAGAGGAAGAAGGCAACAAATGTATTCCGTACGCCGGGCGCACTCTTGCCATCAACCGGGTTGTCTCCCTTTGGTACAATGGGCGATTCTCTCTGCGCATTCCCGCCTTCCGAGAGTCGATGGGGGATGAACATGTCTCAGATGTCTCATATGAACGGTAACATGAACCACATTGCCCTCTCGGCGGCACTCCCGCGGCAGATGACCGCGCAAGCCATATCGTCACAGGTACCCATGGGTCTGTGCAACTCCGGTGTGACCCTCGGAAATGGTATAACTGTGTCCAACGGAGGCCCAATTTATAACACATCGTATGGTATGGCGTCATCGTGTGCCTCGCCGCTGACCGGAAACTCCCCCTCTCCATCTTTACCCTCCACGCAGATGCCTTGCGGCATGCAGGATGTTGACGATGCCTGGAGAGGAACAAGCATTGCGCAGCTGCGAAGGAAGGCTCTGGAACACACAGCGTCCATAACCGGCTTCCGCTGACATTGTCTGTCCGTTCTCTGATGGTGGTATAAACTCTGCAGACACCTTCTTATCGAGATACACTGTTTAATACACGTGTGTTATGGAACAATTTGGAGGTGTCGCCACCTGGTGGACTTGAAACTTCCTACTCTAGTCGTTATTGCCGAGTACGTGTTGCATAAGCTAGAGACACACGACATTGCCGAAGATATGGGCCGTACAAGTGCTGTGGTCTGTGTTGTTGTATGAGGTGTACTAATGTAGTTAGTCTGTTATACGTAATTGTGTATGTATTGTCCATAAACACGTTCTAAACAAAAGTTCCATTTTATTAAATACTAAGCCGACTTAGACGGAATAATATTTGTTTTCGACAATATTGGTACTGTTGTTATTTGTTCCAAAAGGCAAATATTTATAAATTAATCGTGACAATTGTTATATTACTAAATAGTGGCATTAGGGTAATATATATTGAACACCATTATTCAAATACATTTAGTATAACGCATTCGACAATATAGAACAGAACATATTTATAACATGGTACAGGACCTGGTAAACAAAGCATGGTGTAAAGTGGGAGAGAATTAACACACTATCTGTTACGTTTTGTTTTACAGTGTATTTGGTACCGGAGAAACGAGCTATATCACATGCACTTTATCATGCTATCCAATATGTTCCCAAGGGATACACTGATTTTGTGAACAGTAAGATTGGTCCACTGACATTGTATCAGTGTGTTTGGTATATAGCAGTATATATTAGTGAAGGTGCTAGCTCACGATAAACTTTACCCCAAGTGGCGGCTAATACAATAACTTAGACACACATATACTTAGTTTACCATTGTAATTGCTTGGCTTTTGTCTCTAATGAATTAATTATATTCATGGGAGGGATCGTTAGCAATAGATAGAACGGGCTCATCAAATTTTGGCCAAAATATAAATGAACATAGATCCTTAGCAGTGCATAAAACCCGGCGAAATGATGTAATATTATTACACTTACGGTTCCAGTAGGAGTAGGGGTATTTAGTACATAATGATTGCATTCTCATAGGTCATTAACAGACGCTGTGGACACTTCGTGCATTATCTAGACTCGACAATACTTGTGTATTGTTTAACTCAAAGGCTATATGTTTACATATGTATTACCTAGTCATTCCATGTCACGCATAATATGTTGTTTCTATATATTCATATTCATGTCGTTTATTTATTACAAAGACTATTAATTTAAAATCACAGGCATCTCAGTTTGTATATGTTGTACAGCTTGTATAGAAGTATTATTTATTGAGACATTCCAGAACAATAAATAGTATCATTATGATAGTGGTTGTTTTTATATGCATGTTCATGTAGATTCAATTCTAGTAGTCCATATTGATTATCATTACCATCCTCCTCACCATCCTCTTTCCCATCCTCACCATCCATTCTCCTCACCATCTTCCTCACCATATTCCTCACCATCCTCACCATCTTCCTCACCATCCTCCTCCTCCTCCTCACCATCACCAACATCCTCACCATCTTCCTCACAATTCTCCATCTCCTACTACACCACCACTACAATATTATATACATGCTATCTCCCCACTTTCCCCACATCAGAGCTACTCTTCTAAACATAAAACAGAAAAGAAAAGAAAGAAGAAAGAAGAAGAACGATTACCGGGTATATGGATATAACTTAGCTATACATGTATATACATCTACATTACATAGCAAATACAGATGCTATTGAGACGATTACAATCTTCGAATTATACATGTCAAACACTGCCGGTCATTCTAATATCTACTGTCGATAATAATCATCTCGTGGATCTCCAGTCAGTTACAATAATACTCATTATGAAGCCAGAGGACATGATTACATGTAACTATAGAGAACAAGATCTAGAGGTGGTTGGCATCAGTCAACCGGTTTATCCTTTCACAAAGCTCTCTTATCCGTTAGTAATAGACAGCTACCCGGCCTGTCCACTATACAGAGACCATAGCGTTCTATTTGCGGTGTATTAGTTATCGGCAAAGAGAGGTTATGGTCTCTTATAGTGAATAAGAGAGCTTCGTGAAAGGATACCCTGTAATGGTATAAACATATCTTTATTCAACAGAAATGAATGAGGATATGTAATCAAGCGTTACAGCCTGCGCTATACCGCTCCTCGACAAATAATATACACTACATTTTACACAAGTGCACTTGCTTTATCAAGCTAACATTGAAATCAGACTAAAGTATTATGTTGTTACATACATGTTTTCCCATACGTTTAGATACCAACTTCCAGACATTTTAGGTAACACATTAATTATAATTATAATGTAACACGTTGAATTATATTTAGCGCTAACACATGTCAAATCTTAAATCTACGAGAAATCATAAACAGATTGGAGAATAGTATTATTTACTTCGGCAGACAAATCTCTACAATATGCATGTAGTATTTTATTTATATCTTAGCTACCAGTATAGAAATACATTGAACTCTTGAGATTAGTGTAATTTGGACATGCGAAAAGTTAATGATCGCCGTCTCACTACGACTTCCACAAGGACATTAGGATTATCTACCAGGTATCGGTGATGTAGATAAAGCATTGAAATGAATGTAACCAAGCCTGATCATTATGCAAGTGTGAATTATCTGACATGTTCTGGACCCATAATTAAATCAAAGAACATAATATTACAGGATACCCTGTATTGGTACCCCTGTATTCTAGGGGTTAAAGTCTCACATTGACGGAATTGCAATATGTCACCATTAATTCCAGTACATATTTGTTTGGCTTCAATTTTTTTTTTTCATCTTTGTTTTCGTATACACATTGTACATGGGCCTGCGTGTAAGGCCATATAGTCCCGGCTAGCTACTATGCAATGGACATTAGTTAACTTTTGCATAAACCGACATCTCTATAAGGGGCAGTAAGTCTCGTCGGGGTCATTTCCGGTGACACGAAGAGGTTCTACGGTTGCTATAAACAATGTCTGAATCGTGACGACGTGAAGTCACAATTGGATATCGTCAGTGTGTAGCGCATTTGAGGTGTTTGACCGGTTTATGTCACCGGATATTGAATGAATCTCGTGCTATCTCGTGTCAACTTACGGATCCTAAGCCTAACCCTACACCGTGTTCAGTTTTGATTCTAAAACTATTAAAGGCTCTATGAACATATATGAAATACTGTGAACTTTCACTCTTTCCAATGCCATGCAGTTGTTTATCATTATCTCAAAGAAGGGCGTCTATATTTAAAAGTAGGATGTCAATAAGTTGCAAAAACAGGATAATATTATTAGCACTTTCAGACTGTATATTGGGCGTTATTTTCCGGTTGATTTCAATATTTTCATGTTTTTCTTTCATAATTTTGTAGGTTTTACCTTGAGATACAAAAATAAACATTCATAATAAAATAAAATAATGATCGAAAATATAGTTGAACATGATTCGTCGGTGGGGGTCTCAGCAGAGCCCGGAACTGGACCCGGACTTGCTACAGAATATGTCGGACCCGGGCCCAATTCCCAATTACGTAATTGGCTCACGTGATTATAGACAGACAGAAAAATAGTTACGGGTTAAGAACAGCTTATTCATATTTTGGATTGCAGGTAATTGGATTCAGGTCCGGGTTCGAAGAATATATCTCACATGATTCTACATCCCAATTCAGCAATATAACACAATACAGTGGATGTAAAATACAAAATAATTATCAAATTGAAAGTGCAGTCCAGAATCATATGCATATTTCTGTATGGTATATTTGTGTGAAATATTACCAGTTTCAATACAATAGGCCTAGCCTAAAATTGAAAAACAATCGGAATAAATGTGTAGGCGCTTTTAGTGCTGCGTAATAGATTTATTAACAGGAATGCCAGTCTCCTAGTTCAGGAAGTTGCTGATAATAGTACATATACAGGTGTCCACAACTCTCAGGAGGAAATCCATTGCCAAACATACGTTATTTTGCAACTTTAGTGCTGTCATTTATTAAGTGCACTGAAATACTAATATTTCGGGAACTTGCTGACAATAGTATCTACAAAGATGTCCACACATTTCAACTCAGTGGGCCTCATACTATAATGAGAGATGACGCTGTGAAAATGCTCCCGCGGTTTTGCGAGACACATCGCGGGAGCATGTTCACAACGTCATCTCTCATAAAGTATGACGACCAGAGAACTGGAATTTGTGGAATCATGTATACGTACTATTGTCGGTGAGTTCCCGAAATATGGGTATTGCATTCATCTTAATAAATATATTACACAACACTAAAATCGCCTACAAATATTTACAGTAAAAAAAAGTCTAAAATGTGTCCCCCCAATCGCCTTTTACATCCCTTTTTTCGATCCTTTTACACTTACGGGTAATTTGTATTACACTTACGGGTAAAATGCCTTTTACACTTACGGGTAAAGTTTTTACACTTACGGGTAAACAAGTTGTTACACTTACGGGTAATTTATTTACACTTACGGGTGATTTTACACGTATGGGTTGTACAGAGGTGCGCGCAGTAAGGTCTCCTTGATCGCTGTAGCATCTCTGTGACATCTCCATTGGACGCCGTGTGGTCTCCTCTATAGGTCCTTGCGACAGAGCGCGCTTAAGGCCCTGTCACTCTACAGCGATTCCAGCGATGTAAAATGCATCAGAGCGCCGTCGGATCCCAGAGAAATGCTAAAATTCATTGCAAATTATTTTATAGTTTTATTTCATCTTTTAACGTTTTATATTTTCACAAGATGGAGATGTCACGGCATCCGTAAGACGCAGTGTCATCTCCGTGCAAGCGCCGGCGCCTATGGCTGCATCCATGTTGTAACCATGTGTGTCCTTGGCGCGCATCCACGGTGCTCCTATGGCGCTCGTTAAGACCTTACTGCGATGCTACGGCGACCACACGGTGTTCCTACTGCGCGCATGTCAGAACGCCGAGCCACGGCGTGCACTTTGTGGATGTACAAAGTGCACGCCGTCACCTGGAGACCTAGGGGACCCCACGGCGTCCAATGGAGATTCCACGGAGATGCTTCTGCGCTTAAGGAGACCTTACTCGGGGTGCTGCATTTGTCATGGACGCCGTATACGGTCTCCATGAGGACGCACCTGTGGTGTGACAGTAGCAAAAGTACGCGCCGTGGCTCGGCGTACTGACATGCGTGCAGTAGTAAATATGCCGTGACATCTCCATCTTGTGAACATATAAAACATAGATTCCATGGAATTGGCCCGTCGATGTAAAATGTATCATTGCAAATTATTATATATTTTTATATTTTATCTTTTATATTTTGATATGTTCACAAGATGGATATGTCACGGCATTATTACGACGCAGTGTCATCTCCATAGACTCCGTGAGATCTCCGTGCAAGCGTCGCATCCTATTGCCGTCTCCGTGCTGTAACCATGCATGTGCATCCTTGGTGTGACTGTAGCATAAAACAGCCCTTGGTGTGACAGTAGGTACTATTGCTATTGAATAGTGTCGAGGTTAATACATCAATATATCGCATTTATAAACTACTAGATCAGAAGTAACTTAAGTTAACATTGGGCTGTGTCTGCCATTCTAGATCATCATTATATTAAGTGAAACAAATGATAAATATTGAAATTATTTTGTTCAGGAAATCACATTTAAATACACGTTCATCATGGCTGCAATCAAAGCAGTAATGGACATCCATAGCCGACAACCAATTCAATAGAATTAAATAATGTCGACGTATTTTACGCTTGGCCTTCCTATTGTGGGTGGTTAGAACTTTCTAATTACACAGGGATAATATTGGCAGTAAAAGCTGCCATCAACCACGGCGGCGCTCTGCCCCAAATCTCCGGCCACAGACACATATATTCAGATTTCCTAGAATAAACCCCTGCCATGAATTCTAGTCGCATTGTTACTGCCAAGACACCGTCCTCACTTTCCGTTCCCAATGAACAGCTCGGCAAAATAGAAAGAGAGACATAAATGAGATTGATTTTGTCCAACGGATATCTCCGTAGCTCGTTGAATACACTTAATTAAACTAAAGCGGAAGTTGAATGTCGTAAGGGGCCAATGGAGCGAGGCGGGTTCCCGGGCCCCATGTATCATTAATCTCATGTTGTCACGTGTTGTATATAAAGACAACACTGCTATTCTCGCCATTGTGCTTCGGTAATTGAAAATATCAAATAACCGGTTTCATTACCTTGTCGACTATAACGGTTATGGAGAGTGCATGAATGGGTGTGACACAGTTATGAATAGGGCCTCGTGCACCTGTGATCGGGCGGCGCCTTTCACTGAGCTCACTGTGTTTAGATCAAAATGAAAATGGTAGGAGGGGCTCCCCTCAGTGACTATGACATATCGACAAATAAGCCAGCCAAATAGGACGCTGGCTGTTGTAGGGGTTGTGATATAAAAGCCAGACGTATTCTGGAATTCTTCTAAGCATTAGGTCCACTGGATAGATAGATCGATATGTGAAGGATATGGCCATAAAAACAGTTTAGATAGCATGCATGAAACGTATCAAACATCAACAAATTAGAAAGATAATGCTGATTTAAAAAACCCACCTAAGTATACCTTTCCACAGTATGTAATAATGTTGCATGCATGTCATCGGAAACAACCCATACTTAATAAAAGTAACATCATTTTATGCAAGGGAATTATGCCCCAAGTTTATTTAATTTTAGTAATCTCTTCTGAAATGCAATAGTATACACTGATCAGGAACAACAGGTGTAGGCACAAGCAATAATTACGTCCAATGCATGCGCACTATTATTATTAATAGATTGTTATATACAACTGGTATACCAGTGACTTTTATAAACTATACTCTTCTTGTCCGGGGGCTATTTCACATTTGAAATAACAATAAGAACAATAACTCATCGTATATAATTAGTATACCGGTATATGGACATTGGTCCAAATTATTACAAGGTTCGTTTTCTTAGACATTAGAATACATTACTAGTATATACTGATAGAACAATTTAAAGGAACGCATGTGCTGTTGCTAAGATGCCCAACATAGTTAGTATGCCCAAATGTCACAGTAATCTTTCTTTGCTCTTGTCACACAAAAGCAACCGTCATCACAGAATATCATGAAGCGCAGTTACAACTTATTCACACAATACATGTAACAAATCTGTGTCTTAAAAACAGTCTGCAGTACTTTCCAACATTGACTTCACTCATATTCCAACCTTTCTAGCCGTAACTTTTACGTATTTAGCAAAGGACGACATTTTGATTTTTGACCCTTTTACTCAACCTCCACGTTGTCATAGTTACCTTCCGCGAATATAGTTTTTGAACATGATTAAATATGGTGATAAAACGTTGTGTGTTGCTAGTTGTGACTGTCAATATAAGGAATATCCAGTAAAGATAGAGACTTGAAAGTTGGCACACACTTAAAGCTATACATTCTGCAGAGGTACACATGAAGTT